>NW_019291746.1:68552-81977 GCF_000500325.1 Leptinotarsa decemlineata | reverse complement strand
ATATATATATATTGTCTGAAATCGCTTCGAATACATAAAAAAATTCAAAACAAGGATTGTGTGAGAAATGAAGCTATTTATTACTAAGATAAATCATCATTCATTTTTGATGCGGTAATGTTAAAACAAAAAGAAAAATGGCCATACTTGCTGGTTAATTTTTACCGTATTTCGGGCGTCTCTTCAACGCGATGATAAGGTTTACATTCTGTACTAACTCTCCGTGAAATATAATTTGGTAATTTGGTATGATGAAAAATATAGGGCTTCATGAAAAATATGGGTTATTTTCGGCCGTTATACGGATTGTCAGGGTCGACAGGGTTGAAATTATCCTTCAGGATCATCGATTTGATTTATGGTGGTGGTGAGGAAACGTAATACTTGAAATGATCCTAAACTGTCTTGAACCATCCCGAATCGTTCTTGCTCTCGAGGTTGAACTGTTGAGAATTGTTTCCACTGCTCATGCGCATTCCTGTGGAAATTGATTTGGGCTATTTTCTAGACGGGAGTTGGTCGTTTTTCGCTCGATTAGAAGTTTCCATATGTTACATATCTCTACGCTAGCTTGACTTAATGCGTTGTTGGATAACATATACGCGGCTTCTTTGAATTTTCTTCTAAACCAGTGTTCCTCTTTGCGGATGATTGAAGCTCAAGCCCACTTGATGTTATGTTGCTGGTTTCTCCTCGCTGTGTGTGTTTTTGTGCTCAGCAATGCGAACTTTCAATGGCCTCTTAGTTTCACCGATGTATGATTCTCCGCACTCACAGGGTCAACCACTTTCAAACAAAAGTAGCTAATAACGTTTGTAAGTAACACAAATCCACCATAATACTTACTATAATGGACGCGAGTGTATCCAACCCCATGGATATCTGTGACTACAAGAATACCCGAGATGAATAACGAAATAAGATTTCCTCAATGAAGCCACAATCCCAAACTTATTGAACAGTTACACAAAGCTTCACATTTTCGACGAGAGAGCAAGACATTATTTTTCCTTTCATTGAAAGGGTGAAAATTCAAGACTACGTGCTTGCGCTTGAAAACAAAGTACAACCAAAAGACATAATTTTCTCCTCTAAAATATCAAGAAATAGAGTATACATCTATCTGCCCAGCCAAAATATAGTTAACATTTTCTTGAGTCAAGGCAGTGACATTGTGGTTAACGACCAGTTCATTAAAGCCGGCAGATTAATATCTCCTACAACTCGCTTAATATTTTCAAATGTCAGTCCGACAATACCGTACTCTATAATTGAAAATAGTCTCAGAGATCTTGGCATTTCAACTGCCCTTCCCATTTTTTCCTTAAAATCGGAATATCCCTTCCGGAATACAGCCACATACTCATCATCCAAAGGCAGGTTTTCTACCAACCAGATGATAATTTTAATATTCCCGAATCCATAGTTATTTCCTTTAAAAATACTCCTACTGTATATACCTATCTGCTGATTGAATCATTTGTTTTTCATTATACTACTANAGAAAATAAATTGACCATTCAAAAAAAGAGTATTTCAGCAACAAATTTCTTGTAGCTGATAACAAATCTGAAGTGGCCTGTAGTGTTATCAAAACAGAATACAACATCCAATAATACGAGCAATTGTTTTCTGAAATATTTTGAAACTGTTGATAGAACTCGGGTTCATGGTGGCCCTTTTATTCCTCAAGTCTTTGATAATGATTTCATTGATTCTGTGAATTCTCTAATCAATGATACTGAACCTGCTGGTGGAGATCATCACGATATAAAAACCAACTCTTTTTTTCTTGATCCTTTAGACGAAACTGAACTGTCTAGCCAAATATTTGGCTAGAATTTGAAAAATGACAAACTGTCAAATACAATAAAATTTTCAATGACATAAAAAAGAAAAATATCGATAAACTTCGTATACTCAAATGTAATTCAAAATCAGATATTAAAACTAAAGAAAATTCGATACAAAATTTATCAGATATCATTATACCAGAAGATATAAAACATTTTCTCGCCTTAGGATTCAATTTCAGCTTACCACCAACTACCAAAGACCATAATTATTCTCAGATATTGGAAACTTGATAACTGGGTTTTGTGATAGCAAAAAGAATATTTTCAGAGCGAAAATAACAAAAATTGTAACTGACTTTTTCCAGAAACCTCATGATAATAAAAATTATCTTAATTTCCTATTGAAAAAACAAAAACTTTTTTTAAAGAATCATCCAGAATTGATACTTACAAGATCTGATGAAGGCAACGTGACAGTGATTATGAAAGAATCTGATTATATTGAGAAATCTCTTGAGATTATTAATGATAGTGATTCTTATGTTAAACTCAATAGGGATCCTGTTTCAACAATACAACAGAAGGCAAATAAAATCATTACAGATTTGAAAAAATAAAAAATGATATCAGAAGATTGAGCCAAAATGTATGTGATTTATAATTCCATATCGCCCAAGTATTATGGACTTCCTAAAATACATAAACCTGATATGAAATTGAGACCCATTATTTCTTCCATTGACGATCCAAATAGCAAAATTGCCCAAATAGTCACTGAAATTCTCACTGATGCATATAATTAAGAAAATTAATTCTATATTGAGGATTCATTCGATTTTTCCAATTTTATAAATGAAAAATCATTACCTCCAGGTTATATTCTGATCAGCCTAGATGTGATTTCACTTTTCAGCAATATACCTATGAATCTAGTAGTTATAAACAACTACCGTCCTCTCAAATCGTAGACAGCAAGTCATTCTCACCTGACTACGCACTGGCCTCACCCGGTATACACATCTACATCTCATCAAGAAAGAAACACCAAACCGATGCCGTAACTGAAATGTAGATCCGAGTGTTAAGTACATTGTTATGGAATGTGTCACCAATTTCATCAAAATCGCTTGTGAGTGGAGACGCATACGTCCTCTTTTATGAAAAGGATGGAAGGAAATCGCACCTTTGAGATAATTGAGGGAAAGTTTCTTCGTGCAATATATTTGATATTTATATTCAAATATGTATTCAAATTGAATTTATATTGGAGACACCCTACACTTTGTTTTATGAGAGAGAGGACATTGGTAGATGAAGATCTTCAGATGATGTGGTGCTGCAGGTTTTTCCGGGTTTTCCTGCAGCTGAAAAAGCAAATGCGCCACTGGAATCAATGAAGTTGCTGTATCCCATATCTTAGATGTGATTCTACTAATGAATAATAGACAGTTTTAGCTGCAGTTAGTCCTAGTTCGTTAGAAGTTATTTTCACAGCATAAGATTTTCACAGCATCCAGATGAAAGATTTTTGTTAAGAGATATTATGTGGTCCTCAAATTTCAATTTATCATCAATTGATAACCCAATAAATAATATATTTGCCTTACACCAATCTGAAAGTTTGGAAAAATCAGAGCAAATGGCATTATATAGATCATTTGTGTTGGTATTGCGCCATAATATTGTAGTGTCGGAATGTATGAATAGTATAAAACGGAAAGAACTGACCCGTCTCAATACTAATTTCAAAAATTGTCTCCAAACTGACGATGATGCGAAAGCTACCTATCTGGAACAAATATTCATATCTCGTGCGACTTTTTTTAAAGTAGAGTTGTGCGAATCGTGCGACTTTTTTAAAGTAGAGTGGAGTGAACTTGTCATCATGCAAATTGAACTTCGCCTTCCATCTTCATATAAATAATTGCAATATACGAATAATTTTAACCAAAATGTACTTGAATATAATCAATATATTCTTATTTCTTTCCCTGAAAGATTGCGCCGGACCTATTATTATATGGAGGTGCCCACATGTTCAATCGAGTTTGTATCGGTAAATTCTCCAAGAGATTCGGCAGCACATGGTGTAGTACCTCTCCCCATTGAGAATTTTTTCGAAAAATGAGGTCCTATCAAATAACCATCAATGATTGCGCACCAAACATTAACCTCCAAACAGACTGAAATCTCGTTTCGTGTACCCAATGAGGGTTCACGTCAGACCAATAGTGACAATTATGTTTGTTTATTATACCGTTGTTATAGAAACGGCTTTCATCACTCCATAATATTTTATTCAGAAACTGATCATCATCATGAATACGGGTGGACAACCATGTAATGAATTTCAATCTTCTATCAGCATCTCCTGAATATGCGAATATAGTTTAGTTATTAAAAATGAAACATGAAGATTATTACCTGGATATAGTCCTTGAATCAAATGTATTTTGTATGGATGGAATTTGTTTTTTGACAAAACATTTTGTATTGACGATTTAGAAATGTCACAATTCATTGCTTCTTGTCTGGAGGAACTATGTGGTTCCAATAACATTATACCTAACGCTGCAACACTGGGATCCTCATCAGTAGTCGTTTTTGGTTTTTTTCGCTTCCATTCATTGAAACATCCATTTCGTGCCAAAGATTTGGCTAAGCCAGCGAATGTTTTGTCTGGCGGTAATTTTCTATCAGGAGACCGATACAGGATACTTCTTTTTTTGAATTCCTTCTTGCTTCGCCATAAATACAAATCATATATAACTTTTCTGCATTTGAAAATTGCACAATTTTTCAAAACTGAATACACTTTCGTCAAATCTGACAGGTCTTCTGACAGATCGATAAATACATTATTGCATTTATTTTGACTTATTCATGGCCCTCTTATAATACGCAATAAAATTGCCTTTTTTATCGGTATTCAAGGAAAACTACAAGTGTGCTATATGGCTGAATTTAAAATTTAATGCAGAATTCAAAAACCAATTGAAAATACTGGGTTACCATTTAAAAAAATTGGCGTCGGTGTCACGACGTCCTAACGGATGACGCCTAGTGCTGGATCTCTACGTAAATAAGAGGACCCTTTGACACCAAAATTATCTGCTTTCATGAAATATGGATATTATTTTTCATTTTTTAGATATTTGCCGCGGAGTTTTATATGGGACACCCTGTATAATCGGTGACAATATTTACAATGTTCTAAAATAAGCATAATCGTAGTTTATGTGATTTCTGAGTATTATATGAACTTTAGATGTTACTTGTATAAGGTTCGTTCTGGTTCTACGAAATTGAGATTCTAGGATGCCAGGATCATGCGCAGTTGATACAGAGCGTTTTGGTTTTTTGGGGATAGGATCGGATTGATGAATCCTCTGTTCTGGTTTCGACTGCGAAATGATCCTAAACTGTCTTGAACCATCCCGAATCGTTCTTGCTCTCGAGGCTGAACTGTTGAGAATTGTTTCCACTGCTCATGCGCATTCCTGTGGAAATTGATTTGGGCTATTTTCTAGGATGTTTTTTTTATTTATTTGATTTGAATAATTGATTATTGAGGCTAGATAACTTTTTGAACTGACTACAAGGATACGCTACATAACAAAATGGACATGATCAACAGTATGTTTTTGTCTTCATCTCTTCATATATACGATAGGTGGCAGAGTGGTCTCCTCAAAATGCGTTCTAGTTTAAACAAGTGTCCGAGACTATTTCGGACTGTTTGACATTTTTTGCTTGCACGCATCATGTATTTCACAGTTTCCAAACAGTGTTCGAACCAGAACAAACCTATATTGTCTAAACGTGCGTTAATAGATAAATAAATGAAAAAGTGCTATGCTTTTTAAAATGTAACCACTTCATTCAATAACCAAATGACAATTTATCACTATACTTCAATCACACTTGACAGATAGACACTTCCTCATATAAATACCAGATTGGTACATTTTTTTCCGCCAGAATACGATGTCAAGTCCGATAATTTGTTCTTTGCCAGTGGCGTACTAACGGCCTTGGTGTGGCAGTATTTTTCATTATAAACCCAATTTCATACTTTTGTGATTTTTGAATAGGACCTCCATAATAATTTATCAATGAGATACAACTCGGTGAATATTGACGAGTTCTTAACAACGTGTCGCTTCGTAGCGAAAGCTGTAGATGAAGACTTTGTTGGAGAAAATGCATTCGACTGTAGTAGTACCTAATAACTTCATCAGTTCGGACTTCCATAGTTTAATATAATATAAACTGATTTGAAATCCCTATAAAAAATTAAAAAGATTAACCGAAAATAACAATCTTATATAAAAGCTGAAAATCAAAAAATCAAAAAATATCATTAACAAAAAATGAAAACATAAAATTAAAAGATTTCAAACCAAGTTGCATCACGAGGTTTCGATTTTCAGTATCCACAATCGTCTTCGGGTGATAACTGGACTTATTCCTTCGAGATCTGACTCTTTATAGGTCATTCGAGTGCTTTCACATAACCCCTCTTTCCTCTCTCCGCTTCATTGGTTTTAGCGTGAGATGACCGTTTGGCGGGAGTTGGTCGTTTTTCGCTCGATTAGAAGTTTCCATATGTTACATATCTCTACGCTAGCTTGACTTAATGCGTTGTTGGACAACATATACGCGGCTTCTTTGAATTTTCTCCTAAACCAGTGTTCCTCTTTGCGGATGATTAAAGCTTGAGCCCACTTGATGTTATGTTGATGAGTCCAAACATGCTCTGCTATTCCGGATTTGCTGGTTTCTCCTCGCTGTGTGTGTTTTTGTGCTCAGCAATGCGAACTTTCAATGGCCTCTTAGTTTCACCGCACTCGCAGGGTCAACCAATTTTTCAAACAAAAGTAGCTAATAACGTTTGTAAGTAACACAAATCCACCATAATACTTACTATAATGGACACGAGTGTATCCAAGCCCATGGATATCTGTGACTGCAAGAATACCCGAGATGAATAACGAAGTAAGATTTCCTCAATGAAGCCACAATCCCAAACTTATTGAACAGTTACACAAAGCTTCACATTTTCGACGAGAGAGCAAGACATTATTTTTCCGTTCATTGAAAGGGTGAAAATTCAAGACTACGTGCTTGCCCTTGAAAACAAAGTACAAACAAAAGACATCATTTTCTCCTCTAAAATATCAAGAAATAGAGTATACATCTATCTGTTCAGCCAAAATATAGTTAACATTTTCTTGAGTCAAGGCAGTGACATTGTGGTTAACGACCAGTTCATTAAAGCCAGCAGATTAATATCTCCTGCAACTCGCCTAATATTTTCGAATGTCAGTCCGACAATACCATACTTTGTAATTGAAAATAGTCTCAGAAATCTTGGCATTTCAACTGCCCTTCCCATTTTTTTCCTTAAAATCGGAATATCCCTGCCGGAATACAGCCACATACTCATCATCCAAAGGCAGGTTTTCTACCAACCAGATGATAATTTTAATATTCCCGAATCCATAGTTATTTCCTTTAATTGTTGAACACAAATACCCAGAAGCTTTCCCTGTCTGAGACATCCAGCCCAACGATCGAAAATACCATACAGAAAAACACTTCTCCCACCGTATTCCCCAAACTATCTGCACAAATTCCAGAAAACATAAAAAAGTCCCCGTCAACAACTTGAAAACTCCGTGGAAAATCTTATTGATTCAGCTTTAGAAAAAGACAAATCCTCAAACATGCTCGACTTTAACCAGATGACCAGCTTCTTAGAAAACTCTCGGATCAACAGATCCTTTGAATATGGCAATAGATCATACCAATGACGTTCATGCTCATGCCCTATTAACAACTCTATCAGAAATGTACCTAACCCTGACACAGAGAAGTATTAAAACAAGAATAACGGAAATCAAAAAAAAATCCTGAAACAGAAAATGGGAACTAGTTCCAGCCTAACATTATCAGAAAATGATAGTGAATTATCTCAAGAAACCTATTTAAACAGCATATCTACCTATTATATATAATAAACATATTATAAACATTTCTATTACAATGGAACATGAATGGGGTGTACCCCCATATGAACATGCTCCAACTACTGGTCAACGAAGTACAACCTCTTGTAATTTGTCTCCAGGATACCAACTTCAAGAACGACCATACTTGTGAAAAATTACAACTCATTTCATAAAATTAGAAGTCACACAGTAAAAGTCGTGATGGCATATACACCAGAAATTCAATTAAAACAGAAGAAGTTGCCCTAATCAACAACCTGGAGGCTATTGCAATAGTATAGAGAATATTCAGCAAGAAATATGCATCTGCAACATACCACCAGACCATGATATTGACATACCAGAAATGACTGCCATAACTAACCAACTACCAAAACCATATATGATATTGGGTAAATTTCAATCATCATAACAGCATATGGGGCTATTATTATACAAATCAGAAAGGTATGGAACTGGTAAAATTGATTATTATGTCGAATTTGATGTTATTGAATACCGAAGAAAACACTAAGTTCATCTCCCTGACAAATAATCACTCAGCTATGGCCCTATCCTTTTGCGACATATCATACATTCAACAAAGTCTCCTGGGAGGTATATGATAGAGAACACTTCCCAATCAGAATTAATAACTATCCAATCCAGCAGGCAAGACAAGAATTTCGTCCAAAATGGCGATTCAAAGATGTGGTTGAACAAAAATGGTCCCTATACAGTGACCTTGCGGAAACAAAAGTACACGACCTAACAAATATTTTGCTAGACGACATTAACCATGTAGTAGCAATTAGTAGAAATTTTACTATTGAAAATGAGATCGAATTCAACATTGATTACACGAAAATACAGGGAAACAGAATGTCAACAGTCGAAAATATTTTCTCCTCAACCTCTTGCCAAATTCCCTTTGTTGTCATTCATCCTGATTTTTCTGACCATGTACTACAAATTATTAAACCTTCAATCAAATCTTGCTTTATTGATGAGCCCTATTACACTCTCAAACGAGCATTCAATGACCAAAACATTCAGTATTTCAAAACCTTACTGTCATGTGAATCCTGGGACTTCGTTTATCTCAACAATATTGAGTTTGACACAAAATTCTCCAAATTATACACCTTATTCCTCAATCTATTTTACAAAGCATTTCCGCCTGTTTTCAATCTGAACAGAACTCTATGTGATGAAATCATAAATGAGCAATTTAAAATTATGTTGAAGAATCATAGAAAATAAATTGACCATTCAAAAAAAGAGTATTTCAGCAACAAATTTCTTGTAGCTGATAACAAATCTGAAGTGGCCTGTAGTGTAATCAAAACAGAATACAACATCCAATAATACGAGCAATTGTTTTCTGAAATATTTTGAAACTGTTGATAGAACTCGGGTTCATGGTGGCCCTTTTATTCCTTAAGTCTTTGATGATTATTTCATTGATTCTGTGAATTCTCTAATCAATGATACTGAACCTGCTGTTGGAGATCATCACGATATAAAAACCAACTCTTTTTTTCTTGATCCTTTAGACGAAACTGAACTTTTTAGCCAAATATTTGGCTAGAATTTGAAATATGACAAACTGTCAAATACAATAAAATTTTCAATGACATAAATATCGATAAACTTCGTATATTCAAATGTAATTCGAAATCAGATATATTAAAACTAAAGAAAATTGGATACAAAATTTATCAGATATCATTATACCAGAAGATATAAAACATTTTCTCGCCTTTGGTTTAGATTTCAGCTTTACTACCAACTACCAAAGAGGTGAATATATCAAATTCACTTTCAGATATAAAACTTGATAACTGGGTTTTGTGATAGCAAAAAGAATATTTTCAGAGCGAAAATAACAAATATTGTAACTGACTTTTTCCAGAAANGATCTGGGTTACTTGAATATTACACAAATGCAAAATTATCATTTGTACAATTTTCTTAGGTGCCCAACATGGTTTTCATCGACTGTATTTTTTTGAGCAGTTTATATGAATATTTGTTATGTTGAGCAGTGTTTAAACGCTTTGATTGCATGCCTGTCTTAAACTCGTCGTTTGCGCAGACCTAAGACATCGACGCGTGGGTCTGCGCGTAGGAAACTTCAAACCACAAATCAGCCTTTATGAAATTACTGTATACAAAATACTGTGACCGTGGTATTCGCACGCTGTTCACTTCGGACACTTTCTCACTGCGTACAGTTACCCCACATGACTCTAACCGATTTGTCTCAACTCCACAAAAAATGTCTTCTAAAAAATAAAAACAAATTTATTGTAAAAAAAAATATGACTTGTTAATTTAAAATACACAAAAATGAAAGGAAATGCTATAAACTAATCTCATAGCTGCCTAGTGACTTTTAGAATATTCTCAATATTCTTCTTCACAAATCATGTTGATAGAATGCTTTATTATTGGCATCTTTTTCAGAAAATATCAGTCTTATTTTCACAATTCTATATTTATTGAGTAATACTTTACAAGAAAATCTGAAAAATATTCCGAACAAAATAGCCGATTCAAATAAAGCATAGCGGAACATGAGTCAAATCTCTCTGTTTATTATGTTTCTCAAAAATATTATGAGAAATGTTCTGTTATATATTTCTTTTAAGATAAAGTAACAGTGAGCAAATGTGTGATAGATAACAGCTGCTTCCTACAAATGTCTTTCAAACGTACCTATGAATTATTAATTGATGGCGTTTCTCTGTGAACATAACGGTAAAAATTGAATGCCAATAACGATATACGTATATATGAAGCATTTATTGTGTAAGCACCAACTTCTGTCGGTGTAAAACGAATTGGTTTCAGAAGTGTCGCAATATATTTGAGACATCTCATATATACATTTCAGTTATCCGTTTCGCTTTTTTATTCTTTTTTTTAATTCAATTTCGATACTGAATTACCCTCTCAAATGTATGTGGAACGTCCGGGAATTAATTTCATTCTGCGATTCATTTAATATGAGTGAATAAATCAATAAATGCGAAACAAACACTGATCTCAAACCAGAAATGCAAGACTCTTGTCGACGCGCGATTCACCAACTCAGTGGAAATCTTCAGGAGATGAAGTAGACAATCTACTTCAGTTTTGGTAATTGAGAACAGTACTTGTTTCGTATTTATTCTACGGCAGAAGTAAGTCCTAGTTGTACCTTTCAAATAAATAAATATGATGAGATCTGTAAATGTGGTTGAATGGTGCTTAGTGTATGTTAAAGGTTTCAAGAATGACAGCCTTCTGCATTTTTTCAATATTAATAGTATTTTCATCATAAGTATTACTGTTAGAATTATTCGAAGAGGTTGCGCTTATCATGCCATGTCCCCGAAGCACCGAAACGTTCGGAAGGCGAGGCAGCATCATTAACTCATAACCACTATCCAGGACATCAGGTAAGTGATCATTGTGTCTGAAAATCATGAGCCCGGAGCAGATGCAATGAGCCAAGAATAACAGCATTCTGCAATTGTCCGACCCAGAGTTCTGCCTGGCATGATCTCTGGATTTGAGAGTAGAGAGGGCATTATTCCACCAAGAATTCCAACAATCAGAACAACCATTTCAACAGAGTAGTCTGTGGAGCGCAAAGAAAAGATCTCGACATTTCCTTCATTTTTCCTTCCCTTTTCGGACAATTTTCGCCTCACCCGGAACTATCTCACTTCGATGATCATGGAGGACTTCATTAGGTTCACTAGTTTTTTCCTGCCTGGGAGTGGGGAATGAGCAGTTTCAATGAAGTTTGACACCTCTCACTCTAAACGACGAATTCAATATCCTCCGAAACATAAGGCAACGCCGGTGTCTCGCCATCACCGTAAGAGTGCCGAAGATCGTAATGTATTAGGGCCGCGTACTGTTGCTGGTTATATGTTGAGACCGCATATGCTGCACATGCCAACAGCAAATGCATATGCGTCTCAGGCGCCTGATTGCAGGCCTTGTATCTGGTTTCAGGAATCTCTATACACATCACGCTACTACGGTAAACTAATATATATCCGTATAAAACAAGAGAGAGAGAGAGACCTTATGTATCCGTTTTCCGTGGGTGCCACAGTTATACCCTCGGGTATTTTTAAGCGCAACGAATAATGGCAATAGAGAGAGATACAGACGAGAAGGGGACTTTTAATTATTATTTTCATTATTTTCATAAAATAACTTTTACATTAGGTGTCAAGATATTCTATTGTCATGAATAAAGCCCAATCTACTCAACACCTTGAGGTGGTTCCGATAAAGTGCGTTATAGAAGCTCCCTTCGTGGTGTACAACTACAAATGGATACAAGTATGTTTGTTTATAGTTTTCGTTATCTGGATATTTCAATATATCTACATGAATGCTGTCCTCATTATAGAATGTAAAATAACCTACTGAACTACTTTTTTGTCAACAAAGATGGTGTGAAGAGAAACATTTCCAATTTTTTCAAAAACTCTTTCATACAAACTTTGGAAATCAGTTACCTGACTACTGTACGCTTTATTAATTCACACCAATTATATTTTGCAAAAAAAATTCACGTTATTTCACAAACCGCAGAAATTACCTTTCCCCACAACCTAGCTATTCAAGTCAAAAACCTTTTTTGCTTCCTAATTCTACAAAAGATTGGGGACATTCAACAGCAATTGTAGATCACCATATATTTCACTTAACTGAAGTTTCCTCAGCAGGATTTGAAGTAATAAGTTGTGTGAGTGAAACTGTTATTGTGATGGAGCAGATATGTCTCTTGCAGTGTCAAATAAATGTGTTTTGCAAGGATTTGAGTGAATCGTCTTCCAGAGACATCCAAACGTACTTCAAGAGATTGAGAGCGATACCTATTATTATTTTTGGTTAAATTTAGTGTATAAAATGAATGTTGAAAAATTATTTTCAATTCAATAATTGATCTGTTTGTTAGTGAGAAACAGCATCTTTCTGAACCTATCAACACACAATTATTTGCCAAATAACAAGATAATACTTTGAAAGGCCGAAACAAAAATCCTCACACAATTTGTTGAAGTTCAGTATGATGTGAAACTTTTTTTACCGAATGCCATCAATGCTTGAATTATTCTGTGTTTTTTTTACTCAGAAATATTTCAAGAAAATTATCACTCGTCTTCTGTTCGGGATAATATCCTGTGATTTTTTTGATCAGGAATATTTCAAGGAAATTATCACGGGATGATTTTCAATTTATTTGTGACCTGAAAAAAATGTTCGCAAATAATTCAGCCTAGTGGTATTACAAGAGAAAATTCATCTTTTTTTTCACAAACCACAGAAATAACTTTATCCTAGAACCCAGCGTCATTATTCAAGATGAATAAAATGGAGATATCTTAATGAGGCAGTGAGAAATTTTTAGACAAACGAAAGAAAAATTTGAAAAATCAATATTGAATTTTAATACTTTCAGTTCGTACATATATGCACTACCACTACCTACTACCACTACCACTCTAACGTCATACAACAAGGAAATTAGAAAGGCAAAACGGGAGTCTTGGAAGAATTTCTGTGAGAGTATCTCTGAATTCACAAATTCTCTCTAGAGAGCCGACTGCTGAAATTGGGTCGCT
>NW_019291746.1:46163-68077 GCF_000500325.1 Leptinotarsa decemlineata | reverse complement strand
TGTGCCTGCCCCGCTGGGGACCGAATCAGGTTCTTTGAGTTCGGCAGATCCGTACTCTCACCATCTTACCTGAAAGACCACTCACCATACAAACTAATCGGCTTCGTTAAGAAGCTGGGTTTATTTGGCAGAGTGTGAAGAGGTGTGAGCCACAATAAACCCTTATGGGTTGCGGCGGAGGGTCGAACAGACCCACTCACTTTACTACCTACCTACCACTACCTAACTATTTAATCTAATAACTGAAACAAAAAATCGAAAAATATTTAAAAAATCGATAGGTGTTTTAATAAACAAAAGTTTTAGTTTATTCTTTAAATAATACATTTTTATTTAATGTTATTTTGATAGCAAGTCGTTTAATTTTATAAAAATGAAGGAGTCGTGATAATAAGAATTTATTTTTTATATTGTTAACGTTTGATTCAGAAACACTACGTTTTCCACTACTTAAGTTGAATGTTTCCATAATCCACCACTGTCAATGCCGTAAGTATCGTTGCAACTCGTCTTTTTAGTCTTCCATTGATTTCGTAGGACTCTATCGACTGCCATTACCAGTTGATATAGTGAATGCTCCGCTCCATCAATTTTAATTTTTATTGTTCGTGGCGCATACATTATTAATGATGATTGCATCTCTCATAGGTGTACAGAAATGGATGACTCGACATTCCATTTCAATCGATATACTCCCTTCGATACACCGAGGGTTACAGCAAGGAAAGTGCATGAATACAGAATCTATTATTGGTTAAAGGCCTTCTGATTTTCAATTAGATAGACTTTGGTTATTGAAAGTTCGAATCCTAGTCAATTTAGAGGCCTCGAACACGAAGGCATCCCTCGAATTTCCGATAGCAAATCGGGGAGAGTTATTTGCAGCCCGAGTGTTTCTGCGATAAATTAAGTTTTTCTGAATGGAATTGAATTTCAATTATTCAGATCGAATAGGGTCTTGATTTAGACGCACATGTTGAAATATGCAACTTGACAGTTTTCTAATAGATATTTATCAGAGTTGAGAGAATTGATTAAAGTTATGACATTACTCCACTTTGTGTAGATGATGATTTTTTTCAATTGATCCCAAATTGTGAGACGGTTTATTCTAGTTTGGTGTTTCTTGACAATTTTCTCATATTCAAGGAGTGTCAAAAAAGGGAAATTAGTTGGAACAGCACTCAAGAAAAATTTATGGCAAATCGCGGACACGTGTTTCTGGCTATTGGCCTCATTAGCACGGTGTAGCCGAGTGCAAAGGAGGAATATCCTAAGAATTCTTGGTCTCGTAACTAGAATCACTCCAGTTGGTGACTCCGTTCGTTTGTGCTGTTTTCCCATTTTTGGCAACCAAGTGTTGCCCATCCCTGCCCTTGGCTACACCGCGTTGATGAAGCCAATAGCCAGAAACACGTGTCCGCGGTTTGTCGAGAAATTTTATGAGTGCTGTTCCGATTAATCTTTTCTTTTTTGAATTAAATCATTGACACTCGATAGTACCTTCTGTGAATCAGCAAAATTGTCGATAATGGAGTGATACGAAACCTCATTTATACCGTCAAGTTCATACCCAACGACCTCAAAAACGGAATGTTTGGGAAGGAATTTTAGGTGACCACATCATAGGACCTTTTTCTATCGATGATAACTTGACTAGTAATAAATATTTGGATATGTTGGAGAATCCTATCATACTGTGCACCAATGGGACAATTGAGGAGGATATAAATTTATTCAAAAACGAAATAGTTTTTCAGCGGGATGGTGCACCTCCTCATTATGCAGCTCTAGTGCGACAGTTTTTGGATGATCATTTTCCTGGTCGCTGGTTTGACAGAAGAGGTCCTACAGAATGGCTACCAAGGTATCTGAATCTCACTCCTGTAGATTTATTTCTAATGGGTTATTTGAAGTTTAAGGTGTATGAGATAGAATCAACAATATTAGAAGATTTGGAAGAGAATCTCAAGGGGCATTGCAGAGAAATAACTCCCGAGATTCTCAATCTTGTGAGGACGGCAATGGAAGCTCGTTTATACAATTGTATGGAAGTTGGTAGAAACGTTTTTGAACATTTACTACCGAAAATTTTTTTTTCTCATTGTTCACTCATCAGTTTTTGATTCAACAATTATTGAAATATCTCTTTTTCTGATTTATTGCTTCCACATTTGTCTCTATAACGATAATTTCAAAATGTGGCCTCCTGTATAATTGTTGACATGTTTTTTTATTTTTCCTGCAAATCATTGTTTCAAAAGTTATCCAGGGTGGCTCGTTTTCAAATATCTGCCAAAGCAGTTGTCAGTTGATTGGTCAAATCATCAACGTCAACATAAAAAACTTAACAAGCTAACTTGGGTGTCACACCAATAGGTGGTTCCGCTTTTGTCTCGCTTGCTTCTATGCAGTTATGTTTATCAAGTACTGTTCTTGGTTTTCACATTTTGACTTCAGTCGAGGACCACCTGCCCGGTACTGAAGATGCCCAACAGGCTGAAACAGGTGTCTACCAATGGCTCTTGAATTGAAATCAAAACGAACAAGCAATGACGAGTGAGCAGGTGCATTATTGTGGTACAAAAGCCATGAATTGTTTTTCCACAATACCGTACGTTTTCTTCGTATTGTTTCTCGCAAGCGTCGCATAACTTCGAAATAATAGGTCTTCTTTATTGATTGAACAATGTGGCATAAACTCATGATTCTCTACGCCACAATAATGAAAGAAAACAGTAAGCAAAACCTTTACATTTCATCAAACTTGGCGTGCTTTTTTGGTCTTGGCTCCTGTGCTCTTCCATTGGGAGGATTGGACTTTGGATTAGATGTCATAACCATATTCGTATACCCATGATTCTTCACCTGTTATGACCCTTCTGAGCAAATCTGGATCGCCGCTGATGTCATTCAATTCATGAGCAATGCTCATGCAACAGTTTTTTGGTCAAAATTCTGTAATTTTGGAACGAACTTCTCTGCCACACGCTTCATGCCCAAAATTTCTGAAAAAATTGCATATCATGAGCCGACCCATAAGCCGACATCGTCAGCAACTTCTCTAATAGTGATTGGAGACGGATGTACCAACATAAAAAAAATCGCTAATCGAATGAACTTAGCCCGCGTTATTTTTTGAACAGCCTACGTATATGTGTGTGTTCGGTAAGGTTTTTGCGGTCAGCAATCTGATTATCTGAAGTTCGGATTGAACCGCGTCTGTTTTCAATTGTTAGTTTCGAGTTTGAATCCATTTTCAAGAAACTATGAATGCACTAAGGTTTCAATCTGCCTACTTTTCAGGTCTCATCGTTTGTCTCTGAAAGAGTTTTAATTTGCCTCTTCCCAAGCATAAACTGGGAGTAGACAGAGTAGGCGATATTGAATAATCGTCGGACACAAATACACACAAAAAAATTCGAGCTCGGCTGGGAATTTTAGTAACTGTAATGAATCTGAAGCCGGCCCTGGCCGATATCTCATCGAGCAAACGCATGACTCATCGGGAATGCACTCGATAAGCCACCGCGAATAATCTAGGCCAGTGCCGAAATCCCTAGAGAGTTCCCGAGCGTTCGTTGACGATATAAAAAGGCCGCTCTCCGTCCCGAGCAGTAGTCTGTATCTAGAGAGCGAATCGAGCGGTTAACAAACATTGAAGATAAATTAAGCGTTAGTTGCTAAGTGTTGTATATAAATTAATTGTTTAAGACAGGTAATTCTTTAATTCGTTACAATTGGTGATGAGAAGTGGATTTTTAAAATAAATTTGTGAACGCTTGGTGGACAGTCTTTGTATTACAGTGAAATTGACTAAAAACTTTGGCACTTTCGCGCAGATAGACTGGTAAGTCATTGTGTTTCGCGAAGTGGACAGTACCGGACGACGGAATCATAAAATGATAGACCTTTCTCGCGAAAAATAGACTCGTGAAAATAAATAAGTGTATCGGACTCCATTAAATAAGTGGACATATTCAGTCTTGAGTAAAATAGACAGAAAGAGACGAAATGTGTTCAAGGAAAGTGCGCCTAGTAGACTTGAAAGTCGCCAAATTGAAGCAAGAAATGAAGGAGAGAGAACTAGATTCTTCCGGAAAGAAATCAGTACTCCTGAAGAGACTATGAAATAACTTGATTGAATCAGGAGAAGATCCCAAAACATATTTATTCGAAGTTGCTGGGGGTGATTTGAGTTTAATAATGAGCAAACTCGATAGAGAATTCGAATAGCTTGAAATAAGAACTACTAGAGAATGCAGAAGGCTTGGAGAAAGAGCTTTGTAGTGTGGCGAGCCTACTCGAAGAAAGGATAGGAACCATCGAGACAGAGATAGATAAAATCAGGAAGGAAATGAACACAGAAGTAGAGGAAATCAAAGGCGGAGTTCAAACAGAAATCAGCGAGATAAAGGAAACAATTAGCAAGTTGCAAAACCAAATCGTTAATTCTGCCCACCCCACAGAAACGGTTACTGAAAACTCAATTCCGGAACTGAAAGATATCAAACTCAGTTCTGAACCAGCAAAACTCTCCATGAAGCCGCCCCAGTTCGACGGAAAAACTCTTTGGGCAAATTATCGCCGACAATTTGAAGCTGCGGCCAGAGCGAATGGATGTTGGTCATAGTCTTCCTGTTTTTGGCCCTCACGGCCCAAAAACAGGAAGACTATGACCAACTCATAAAGCATCTTGAGCTGCGGTATGGACAGGCCCACCTAGAGCACGTGTACCATTCACAGCTGAAGAACCGCTGCCAGAAATCGGGAGAATCCCTACAGGAGTTTGAAGCCGACATTGCTCGATTGGTTCGTCTGGCATATCCTGATACACCGGAAAATGTAATGGAACGGTTAGCAATTCAGGCATTCTTGGACGGACTTCGCAATCAAGAAACGAGGCAGGCCTTGACACTAGCTCATCCCAAACATCTCGTGGATGCACTGGCAAGCGCTCTGGAGTTCGAGGCTGCAAAAAAATCCTGCAAGAGCCAGAGCAAAGTTCGAGCTATCGAGGAAGATGAACAAGTGCCTGCTGATATTGAGGCCACCATTAAAAAAGTAATGAATGAAGTGTTGCCTGAGAGGAAACAAATAAGATGCTGGAACTGTGGGAAAATTGGACATGTGCGTAGTAAATGTCCAGCTTTCAAAGAATCGACATCGAATCAGGAAAACAATCAGCAAGCCCCCGTAAAAAACGCATATGTTGCCATTCTCCAACGACAAGACAATGGTGTTTTCGTAGACGGCCTCATCAACAACGAACCTTGCACCATGCTGCTAGATACAGGTGCGACGAGAACCATTATCGGGCCAACCTTTGCCAAAACACCGGCAAGAGTTGAACCGGCAAGAATTGAACCGTCAAGCTGGAAGCTACGCACCGTAACAGGGGAGCCAGCCACTGTACTCGGAGAATTACCAATTGAATTGGTGTTGGGCAGCACTGAATTGAAACATCGTGCATTGGTGGCGGACATCGAAGACGATGCAATCATTGGAATGGACATCATGAATTCCAAAGGGTTCGAGCTGAGCAAGACGGCGTCCTACGTGTCGGCGGAGAAGAGCTGGTGCTTCATGGAAGAAGCGAAGAGACGATAAGGGTCCTATTGGCTGAAGACGTATGCGTATCTGAAAGAGCTGAAACCATCCTGGAGGCTCGCTTGGACGGAAGTGCGAGCAGCGGCAAGGTGGTAATGTTCGAGCCCAAGATGCACGATGAGAAAATTGGACGAAAAATCGCACTTGGGAAGACCCTGTGGCGTGTTGATGAAGCTGTGCCGGTCATGACTGTCAACTACTTTCCCGTGACCTTGAAGAAAGGAACAATGCTGGGGCACTGTTCGTCCATTTCCTCGGTGATACGGAGTGTACGCAGTCCGGTTAGCCAAGCAATAACTTGCCTAAAGAGTTGGAGAAGTTAATTGACATTTCCTCCAAGGACATACCACCAACTCACCGATCAAAACTGAGGGAGTTAGTCAAGAAGTACCAGGAAATCTTCGACATTGGAGAAAGAAAAGGCGGCAGAACGAATGTGGTTCAGCATAGAATCGACACAGGGAATGCCCGACCAATCCGGCAATCAGCTAGAATACTCCCTCTTGCCAAGAGAGAAGAGGCAGACAAGATATTCAGCAATGTGGGAAAAGAAGGAGTCATCGAACCTTCTGACAGCCCTTGGTCTTCTCCAGTCGTGTTAGTGAAGAAGAAGGACGGCTCGACAAGGTTCTGCGTGGATTATCACCAACTAAATCACGTTACACAGAAAGACAGCTACCCTCTTTCAAGAATCAACGACACCCTAGACACGCTAGCCGGCTCCACAATTTTCTCGACCCTGGATTTGGAGAGTGGATATTGGCAAGTGGAATTGGCCCCAGAAGATCGAGAAAAGACAGCTTTCACCATCGGCTCAGGATTGTGGCAGTTCACGGTTATGCCATTCGGGCTTTGTAATGCTCCAGCGACCTTCGAGAGACTGATGAAGACGGTTCTCAAAGGACTCTCATGGAAGACGTGTCTAGTGTATCTCGACGATATAATCGTGGTCGGAAAATCGTTCGACGATCACTTGAAAGATCTGGAGGAGGTATTCATGCAACTGAGGAGTTCTGGATTGAAACTTAGTCCCAAAAAATGCCATCTGTTGCAGAAAGAAGTCCGTTACCTTGGCCACGTTGTCTCTGGGGAAGGAGTGGCGGTAGATGAACAAAAGATCAAAGCAGTTAAGGATTGGCCCATTCCAAAAGACATACAACAGTTTCGGAGCTTCCTTGGTTTATGCTCCTACTACCGCCGATATGTGCTGGGGTTTGCCAACATCGCCAAACCATTGACCCGACTCACAGAAGGGCAGATCCAGTTCCAGTGGTCAGAGGAATGCCAAGACTCATTCAAGAAGTTGAAAAGAGCTTTGATCAATGCTCCTGTTTTAAGCTATTCCCTACCTGACGGAAAGTTCATTTTAGATACGGACGCCAGCAATGTAGGACTTGGAGCAGTCCTTTCTCAGATCCAGGATGGACAGGAGAAAATTATTAGCTACTTCAGCAAAACGCTCAGTTAACCAGAGCGCAATTATTGTGTCACCAGGCGAGAGCTGTTGGCCGTTGTCAAAGGTGTAGAACATTTCTACAAATACGTGTATGGAAGAAAATTTCTGTTGAGAACGGACCATGCAGCTCTCAAATGGCTGCTGCAGTTTAAAAATCCCGAGGGCCAAGTAGCACGCTGGATTGAAAGACTTCAAGAATTTGACTTCGAAATAAAAGATCGAGCTGGGACTAGCCATAAAAACGCAGATGCCCTGTCACGGAGACCATGCCCCGATGACTGCTCACATTGCCGACGAGCAGAAAAGAAGGAAGCAGCCATTTGTAGAACTAGAGCTGTAGACGATAACTGGGAGGATAATAAGATCAAGGAAGACCAAGAAGAAGACCCAGATCTTGGTTTAGTCATCGGATGGAAGAAAAGTAACCGAAGACCATCGTGGCAGGAGGTATCAGGTTATTCGCCAGTGGTTAAGTCCTACTGGGCACAATGAAACTCCATTGCCTTAGGAAACAGGGTCCTGAAGCGTGTGTTGGATTCTAAAGACGGTGGAGAAGAAAGGCGCCAAGAAGGTGTTACCCAGGAACAGACGACAGTGAGTGCTCAAAGAAATCCATGATGGAGTCACTGGAGGACATCTGGGAGTAACGAAGACCTTCCAGAAAGTAAGACAACGGTTTTACTGGTTTAATTGTCAAGCCGACGTCAAGGACTGGTGCAGAAAATGTGCTGTATGTGCTGCCAGTATTGGACCTCGGATACGACCTCCAATGCGCCAGTATAACGTGGGTAGTCCTTTAGAGAGAATCGTCATCGACATCTCCGGCCCGTTCCCAGAGTCCGACCATGGGAACAAATACATCCTAGTAGCCATGGACTACTTCAGCAAGTGGGCAGAAGCCTATGCCCTGCCCAACCAGGAAGGCTTTACCGTCGCTGACATCCTGGTGAAGGAATGGATATGTCGATTCTGTGTCCCATTGGAGCTGCATTCGGACCAGGGCAGAAATTTTGAGTCCAACCTGTTCCAAGAAATATGTAAACTGTTGGACATTCGAAAGACCAGAACCACAGCCTTACATCCACAGTCCGATGAAATGGTGGAACGAATGAATAAGACCATAAATCGCCACTTGTCCAAGGTAGTTTCTGACCATCAAAGAGACTGGGACCAATACCTCCACATGTTCCTGCTGGCTCATCGTTCGGCAGTGCACGAGTCAACCGGTAGAACCCCTGCCAGTATTATAATGGGACTAGAGCTGCGGCTTCCTTGGGACCTGAAATTTGGGACGCCGCCAGAACAAGACACTGCGGGAGAAGACTATGTCAGCAAGCTTCGGAAGAGAATGGACGACATCCATGAACGAGTCCGTCTGAACATCCGGAGTGCCAGCGATAGGATAAAGAAGGCCTATGACATCAAGACGAATGCTGGAGAATTCGAAACTGGTGACCTAGTTCGGCTGTACAACCCTAAGCGACGCCGTGGTTTATCACCGAAGTTGCGGAACTCGTGGGAAGGTCCGTACAAAATCATGAAAAAGATCAATGACCTCGTCTACCGAATCCATAAGCCACCTCGAGGAAAGCCTAGGGTCGGATAAGTTCAAAGGTTACTTCTCGTCGGTTATGTTCTGTTTGAAATAGGGTCGTTTCAGTGATGAAAAAAGCATGATATTAGACAGTACTACGTTGTCTCACAATATATAATCTGGGAAATGAATGTCTGGAAAAATTATACATTCTGCATGTGCTGTTGCTATTAATTAAATTCAGTATTTCCAAACGGAAAAAATAAGTATTTCAAACCATGACATGCCAAGAAAAACAACAGCGGACCTCAACTTTTAAGCATTAGTTGCTTTAGATGAAACGCGAAACTTTCAAAAATAAATATTCGGTAATGAGTTTATTCCATTATCTATCGAATCGAACGAGATAAGATTTCCATTTCTCTTCAGTTATCAGAAAAAATAAAACCAATTTTCCGTTCATTATTTGAATGAAATTGGGTTCACTTGACTGTGAATAATCATAATCATAATAATAATAATCAATCAGATGATGGAAAAACAAAGAAGTTTCGAACAAATATCGAGCTAGAATTTTTATCTGACCTTTGAAAAGCTGAAAAATAAAAAAAGTTTCCAAACACAACGGAATTTTCTGGGAAGAACTCCATAATATTATTTACCACCCGAAAAAATTGAAAAAAAAGCTGATGGAATTCTGTGACATTTTCCACGGTATGAACAATATAGAGGAATAATCACAAAAAGTGAAATATTGACCGTACTACTTTGCTACAGAAACATTGTGAAATGTTACTTGAGTAACTCTTCTGTAACTGCAGGACAACACTACTTTAAGTATCGGGCTATGAAATATTTGTTAAGGTAAAACTTCAGTGTACTTAGGTAAGTGCAAAGTGGGTAGTCCTATTCAACCCTCGAATGTTTATTGTAGCTCATACCTATCCAAATTCGATCAAATAAATTCAGTATCATAACGGAGTTTATTACTTTATTTGGAGAGTGATCTTTCAGGTCAGCTGGCAAAAGTGAGTCTTTTCCAAACGCTGAATACCTGATTCGATCAGCGACGGGACAGACACAGAGTTTGAGCTCTCCTACCGGAGCCTGAATAACATTAGTGTTCAATAGCATTATGGAGTTTGCTTCAAGAAAACCAATTACTTTTCTAGAAGCTTAGGATTCTTTTCATGAAAAATGTAACAAGCAGTTTGAGAAAAGTACAGAGCAAGTTGAAAAAGAGGTTTTATTTATATCGTAAAAAAACTAAAATCTAATTATTTCATTTATGAAAAGGTTGAAAACAACTTTGACATAATGCCACATTACAGGCTTCGCATATCAATCTTGAGCGTTTTACTTGTTTTTTCGTACTGCAAAACGCCCATCATCGATATTTTGGTCCTTGAATTGGTATGTGGGTTCCAACATTGGTAGTTCTTTGACAAGTTTTCACCGAAACTGCCCTACCATCCACTTTCTTCAGTTTGTTTTTATTTATCACTACTGGTGTTCCTATTCGTTTTCTACCGAAGTAATTCGAAAAAAGCTCGTTTGCCAGCCGCGACCTGAAGTGAAGATGAGATATCGGTTTCTTGCTCTTTCCAATCATGGAAGTTTTGTACACAATAAAGGAATTTACAATGACTGCATTTATTAGATGAAAAAATATCTTCAACCATCAGCGACGAGATTTCCAGGAAATTGAATAGCAGGAATGGAGTTGGTCAAAAAGATCTACCCCACCCATGAAAGCATTATATTCTGCTATGGAATGAGGGCATTTCACATTTTCTCTCACGCCATTTCTATTATTTCGTAGAACTTCTTTGGAAACAGATGGATCATGAAACGAGCTTATAATTACGACTGATGTTTTTCCCCTATCACGCCATTTCGACACAGATAAATCAGAGTCTACACTCATAGCAAAGTCACTGTCTCCTAATTTCATGGATTTTTCATCAGCCAAAAGTTCTCTAGGGTAATACTTTCGATTAGAACGGAATGTTCCACAAGCAAAGGTATCTTTTTCTATGAGTTTTTTCAGCAAGTTGAACGTCGAAAAAAAATTGTCGAAAAAAAGACAGTAGCCCTTATTCAAATAATCTTAAGCCAGTGTTAGAATAGTCCGTTCGCCCAACGTTCCCTCGATGTCCTCTGAACCCTTTCATTCATAAATTTCGAAAGAAAGCATGTAGCCTGATTTAGCGCAGGCCATTACCCAAATTTTGAATCTACGCTTGGTGGGCTTCATAGGCATGTACTGCTTCAGTGACGAACGTCCTTTGAAGCCCACCATGCTTTCATCGATGGAGAGTTGACGAGCCGGAGAGATTATCAAGAATCCAAAAAAGGCTTTCATTTCTTCAATTGTAGTGTCAAATATAACTCCACGTTGCTGTGCGTAAATGTGTGACTCGTTTACAATCCTCTGGATGATATATCCTGAAATGAAATTCAGAAATATCTCAGAGGGCGATTTTTCGTGTAAGTCACCATTACCGCCGAAATTTTCATTCAATGAATAATTTTCATATTTTGTTGGCGCGTGTGCATTTTTACTCCATTGCATACTAAACGGTTTATTAGTCAATGGTTGATTGTTGGATTCATCAGTACGACCATTATTGTGAGATTCTTCTATTTCACTGTCACTGTCTATATCAGTAGAATATCTCTGGTACATGAGTCGACGTCGTACTATAGATAATGGTGTGTTTTCTGAGTCCTCGGGAATATAATCCGGATCGTTTACAGAATCATCAGAGCCAAAGTCATCACGAATTTGTTTTTTCGAGATTATTTCATATTTCAAATTCTGTGACACCATTTCTTCGTATTCCAAACGCCTAAACTTATTGAAAACTTCCAATGATGAGAAGAAAGAAAAATCGATAAATTCCAATAAATCAATTTTGAGAAACGTAGATGATATGTAGGGTCAATCGGGGCTAATGTGATACACCATGAAAAATGGGGCTAATATGATACACCAGGAGATTATTTACGTGCTTTGTGCCAAAAATTGTTTTAAAAAAATACTGACTAAGTGATACATTCTATTATTGTTGGGTATAACGGAATTTCTCATTATTGCATGGTAAGTGGACAACAAAAAAATAAATAATCAGCAGTGATTTTTTTAAGCAAAAAAAATTTCAGTGACTCACTGTGAACTTTTATTTGAACTCCGTTGTTTATTGAGGTAGAAATGTTTTTATGCGCCACCCGTATTGGGGGGAAGTTTATCATTATTGCATGGTAAGTGGACATTAAAAAAATAAATAATCAGCAGTGATTTCTTTAAGCAAAAAAAATTTCAGTGACTGACTGTGAACTTTTATTTGAACTCCGTTGTTTATTGAGGTAGAAATGTTTTTATGCGCCACCCGTATTGGGGGGAAGATAGCTGTATGTTTCTACATTTGAAAACTTCAAAATAGGTAATTTCTTCACGAAATATATGACGTCACATATAGGGGGCTAATTTGATACAAATAAGGGGGTTAATTTGATACAAACATTGGGGCTATTGTGATACAGCTGAAGGGGCTTTCTTGATAATGCAAAACTTTGAAAATTGTGCATTTCATTAGTTTTTGTAACTTTCTTGGATTTCAACTTGTTTTGTTTCGTTGCAGGACCACCTGTAGATCACAAATACAAGCTTTATACTCTGTTTGGATAGTGCTAACGGTTTTAGTGTGTGACTGTATTTTTTTAAAAACTTATTCGACATATAAAAAAAGACGTGTTAAAATGGTGCGTAAGTACATTCGTAAAGGGGCAAGAATAGTTTATCCACAGACACTTCTTGATCGTGCTAAAAAAATGATAGATGATGGCCAAGTCTCTGCGCAATGTGGCCAAGGATCTTAAGATTGAGAAAATGTTCCTATGCCGATACATGAAAAAAACTAATAATCCTACCGAGGACAACACTGCGAAGCATGCTGGACACAAGACAGCTCTGCCAGAAGAAAGTGATGCTTCGTTAGCCGAAAATCTCAAGACCATGGCAAAAAATGGTTTTGCGTTGTGCAAAGAGGAAGTCTTGGATGTGGTGAAAGAATACGTGGAGCAAAATGCAGTGACGGTTCCATTCAGAAATAATAGACCTGGGCATGATTGGTATAAGGGTTTTTGTAAAAGACATAAATTGAGTCTAAAAAAAATGGAGCCTTTAGAAAAAACTTGGCGTCTAAATATCAGTGACCCGTTCATCGTATACCATTTTTATGACTTGCTTGAGAAACAAATTGAGGAATTAAAGCTAGATGATAAACCTAACCATATCTACAACCTGGATGAGACATATTTTTGTGCCGATCCTTCTAGGGTTAAACTACTCTCTGGTGTTGGTCAGAAAGCTCATCGAACTCAAGAAGGAAGTGGCAGAGAAAACACCACAGTTTTGGCATGCTGTATTGCTGCAGGTGAAGTAATGCCACCTTTAATAGTCTTCCAAGGCGCCAACTTGTGGTCCAGTTAGAAAGGGGATAAAGATGTGCCTGGTACATTCTATGCCTGTAGTGAAAAGGGGTGGATGGCTTCTGTTATATTCCACGCCTACTTCGTAAAATTTTGTCAGAAAGTAAAAGAGAAACCACTCCTCTTGATATTTGACGGCCATCTAACTCATCTAACTCTACGCCAAAAAGTTGTTATAGTAAAACTGCCTGCTCATACAACAGATGTTTTGCAGCCCCTGGACAAGGCATGTTTCAAAACACTCAAGTATACGTGGGACCTAAACATCCTTCAGTGGTACAGAAGTAATCAACGAAAAAAGTGAATTTATAATCATTCTTTGCAGTATTTTTATGACGGACTCAGACTCAGACAACGCTGTTCCATCTGTCAAAGTTTCTATGTCAAGCGATTTATAACAGCCTTCATCTTCCAATCAGTCACAACCACCACCGTCTAGTGATTTTGCATTGGCGGTACCTTCTACTTCAGCAGAATGTGGATCTTCAGTTGGTCTATCTCAATCAGTCACAGCCAGCCCAAATACAGACAGGAACTCTGTTTCCTCTAATTCAATAATCAGCACTCCAAGTACCTCTCGTTCGTTTGAGACTTTGCTTCTACAAAGACTCAACAAAACCGTTGCTCCAAAAAAAACCAGAAAGAAACTAGCTTCAACGGCAGCAATCGTTACTAGTGAAGAGTGGATTGCTGCCGAACACAAAAAGAAACAAGAAATGGAAGAGAAAGAAAGCCGAAAAAGACTAAAAAACTAGGGGGAGGAATGAATAAGGAACATAAGAAAACAACCACATCAGGCACTCATGAAACCCAACCAGCGAAAAATGCTACCCAAGACGAAATTACAAGTAAAGAAGAGAGTCAGATAATTCAGGAAAAACAAAGAAAACAAAAGAAGCGTAAGAAAATAACGGTTTCGTCAGACAGCGAATCAGATATCCCGAGTGAAATTGGTTTTGCAGATGAGGATAGCAGTGATTCCGACATTACACAAGCCATACAGAGAGAAGAAGAGTCAGATTTGGAATTTGAGAAGACTTTAGGAAACTGCAATGGTAGTGACATGCATGACCAACATACTACACCTAGAATCAATGACTGGGTTGTAGTTAAATTTGCAACCAAGAAGAAAGTGTTGCATTACGTAGGTCAAGTTATGGATATTGAAGCTGGTGAACCAAGAGTAAAATTCATAAGAATAAAAGAGACACATGAAGATACCACAGTTTTTTGTTGGAAAGAGCCGGAAGATGTGTCATTCATTGAAAATGAAGATGTGGTAGAAAAACTTGCTGAACCTGCTTTGGGGAAGGAGAGGAGAACTGATTTTCAACTCGACTTTTGAATATTATAATATTCAATAATTTCATACAAGAAACTGAAAAAAATTATGGAATGTTAAAAATGTTGAGTTTTTTCAATAAACGGTGCTTTAGTTATTTTTTCCAAAGGAGTTTTTTTTTAGTGGAAAAAACACATGCAAGACACACGGTTGTATTTTATATATGGCTGAAGACAAAAACTCGAAAAAATTACTGGTATCACATTCGTCTCGTCTTACGTTCATTGACGATATCGCACCCATAAATTAACTAACCAATACGAATTATATATCCCAGTATTTTTTCAAAATGGCTTAATGTATATGGTTAGGTATTATAGTGAAAAGTGTATATTTTTGTATCATATTAGCCCCGATCGACCCTATTTCTTTGTTTTTGAATTTGTACTAGCGACCCGCTCCGGATCCGTATGGGTGCAATGATGACACTAAATATTAATTCACCCACCAGCTGGCGCCCCAGTTGAAATATTTGAAAATCGAACATGCATACAAAATTTCTGCCTCCGAGAATATAGCGTTACGGATAAACATATGTTAACTCGCCTCTGAAACCAATCCATACAGTTTATTGTATGATTTCCACTATAAAGGGTTTTACAAAAACCGCGACACGTGTTTCGCTATACAAAAGCTTCCCCAAGCGTGAACTGTGTAATTAGTTTAATATGCATTTTCATCGGCCAGTTCTATTCGATGTTGGTTACATTCTCCTCTTCCTCTTCGTTATCTTATTCAGTGACAACAACAATGACCAACAGCAATGGAAAATTAATTGGACAAACAACAAGATTATCAAAAGATAGAATAACATCTCATAAAAGTGATTGAAGATTAAGACCAGAAAGATGTGCTTTGAGTAATCGCGTAAATAATGAAGGTCATTGTATGGACTTCAATTGTACAAAAATATTAGCAACTGAACACAACTATCTTTTTAGAGATGGCCTTCATCTTACAATCACCTTCATATGAAATATATTCCTACATGTTGCACTTGGATCAAGGAAATGTTCAAAACCTTTCTAATGATTTGTCAACTTTCTAACATATTTTTAACGATTAGTTTCAAATTTATTTAATTCATATTGTGAAATTCATAAATTTATATTCTATCTTCAATTTTAATCAAATAAAAGTTAGGGCATCTGTCAATTTCTTTTTCATAGGGTGTTTCATGATACATCTCAACTTAGTGTTATATGAAACTGGTTTTTGAGTTACCTCAACTGATTAGATTGACACCACTGGTGAAATTTGACCTTGATGTAAAAAACAAGCGTTCATCAAGTTAAATATTCGAATATTCTCCTTATTCTGTGAATTCTTCGTATTAGATTTCAACATTAATAACTTCATTTAAATATTGACTGAACGTTTTATCAAAACTTAAGCAATATGTAAATACACAGATTCTTACTCTTGTAGTTTCTCTGATGATGTCAATAAAAAGTGTCGAAATATTGGAATCGATGTCCTAAGAGTATTCTTTTGCATGCTGCGTTCCCCAATAGTTCAGTAATTTTATTTTCATATCTATATGTATATTGTTACCTAATAAATAAATCATCAGAAAATATTTATTTATCTTTCTTTTATACCTATATGGGGTCGTCAGAAATCTCGCGATCATAAATGTGTCGCGAATGAAAAAAGTTTAAGAAGCCCAGCTCTAACTGATCGGAAAACGAAAGGACGCCTCTGGGAAACATTAAATTTGCTGAGTAGTTTACTCCAAACACCGTTAGTTCTGCTACAAAGGCAATTACGTGACATTTTTACATACTGGTCGTTGAATTTTGAAATTATTAAAGAGGGCTTCGTCTCTCATAAATATGGAACGAAGCCGTTGTAAATCGTTCTATTTCATGCCGCAGAAATGCATATGTAACTGCAGATGTTGAGGTAATAATGTTGGCTGGCTATTGTTGTTTCGTGAATAAAACATACTGCTAACGATTTATGTATAAGGAATGCTATGAGGATTTTTTCTGACATGACCAATCTGGAGAAATCCTGTGAAAAACCCTATTCAGACTCGAGCAGACAATACATCTTGGCGCTGTCTTGCACTTGAATAACAAAGTCAAAGATGAATAATATGTTTATTTTTCTATAGCCAGCATGCATAGGAAAGTTATAAAAACCAATGTTTATGAAAATGTTTCCCCTCTGGTGTGATAAACAAAGAATAACAGATATTTTATATAAAATCATTATTCACTAGCCAGTGTCTGAAGAGAATGTATACGAGTTATGGAAAAAGTATTGGAAAAATTAGGAATAACCACATCCACTAGTATTATGAAACACCAGTTCTTCAAAAACTCTTTCACGTAAAGATCTTCTTGTACAATTGCCCTTAAAAGTGACATTTTTGATGGTTGTCAAGAATATTAAAAGATGATGTTCACAAATTAGTAGATTACTGTTAACAGTATTTTCAACAAGATTTTTTTTCACCAAATAGCAATAAACAAAACATAATTATTCAATTTTAAAAGGAAGTTTTATTATGAACAATAGATTCAATTCAATACAGGTAATTTGAAATACATTTTTACATATTGTTCAATATGATTCCTCCAGTGATAGTTTGAGTTAGGCAACTTAATGTCTGTCTCCTGAAAGTTATCTTTTGAAGGATCATATTCCTATTCTAAAAATATATCGTGGAGCAGAGATAAGATTAGTTGTACATAGAATATCTCTGATTTACTTGTTTTATACACATCTTAGGCTTTCATAATGCGAAAGCCTAAGATGTGTAAAAAACAAGTAAATCGGAGACGTATGAGAGAAGTGGAACAATTGATAGAATAATGTTCCTGTTTAAAACAGGCGTATAGTTCACAACCTATGGGTGTTTTTGTGAGGGTTAGTAATTGGGAGATTATTGTTTACTCAGAATATATTGAAAATTTCCATAAAAAAATTTTTAACTTCTTTTTTGAATCTTATGGCACTTTTTAGTTCTTTTATATTATTTGGGAGAAGGTTATATAATTTTGATCCATAAAAATAAACTGATTTTTGAGTTAAATTTTTATGCATTAAGGGAACTGTGAATTGTGTGTTTTTTATAACACCTCTTGTTGTTCGGGAATTTTGTAGCAAACATTTTTGACAATTCGTTTGAGACCACATTAGGCAACGATAAATGTAAAGAGACCTTACATTGAATATTTTTGTATCCTCATACAAAAGATTGGTAGAGTAGTTTCTGTTTTTCTTCAGAACTGATTTTAAAATTTTGTTTTGTGCACTTTGTAAAGTTTTTATTGTAGTATTAAAAATGCCTCCTCAAGAGAGAATGCAGTATCTTATATCTGATTCTACCATAGAAGTATAAAGGGTTATTAAATTTTTTTTGTTTAATAAATCTTGAAGAGTGTAGAATCTATTCATGAGTGATCTTACCCTTGTGACGTAAGTAATATGTTCGTGCCATTTAAGGTGTTTTCAACAATGACTCCAAGGTATTTAATAGAATCAGTTCTCTCCAGAGATAGGGGCATGTGCAAACTAGTGGTGCCAAACATACGTGACTATGTAACTTCACAACCCCTGTAGTTGGTTGACCAGGGTCAGTTGGAGAAAGTGCCATATTTTTAGTTTTCTATTGATATTGATTCAATTAAATTGTGTTACAAATGTATTATATACATTAATTGAATCATTATTATTTATGAGCATTAATATGAAAAGCATAATCAGAACAACTGCTGATATATTAATACTTCGCGATATTGGAGGGCCTTGGGGTATATCTGAACTTGCTCAATTGACAATTTCATGGAAATCAACACTTAATTCTTTAAGTGAAGAGGACGATGCCGTAATGCTGGAGCTAGCTGTTGGGATTATTCTTTCAGTAACAGCCTTTTTGTAAGAAAAAGATTGATAGATGTAACCCTCAGCTACTATTGTAGACTTCCATCCTCCGTGCTTCTTTATATCCGTTATATTTGCTCCTGATTCTGCTAGCAAAGAAGCAGAAGACTTTCTGAAATATTGACCTGTATATTCCTTTGGTTCCGGGAGGTTCAAAAACTCAGCAATGGTAGAAGGCATTTTCCCAAACTTGTTTATATAAACTGAGTTCGCACTATATTTATAATTTGAGTAAATCAGAAAAAAACGTTGATGATTGATAACAGAAGGGCGTAATGCAATGTATTTATTGAAATAGTCAATGTTTTTTCTAACAATGCAAAAAGAACGACCTATTTTCGTGTTTGTATTTGGAATTTGAACAATCAATGATGTATCCGTTAATTTAATTCATTCTATTAATAAACAGCATACCTCTTCACGCCAGGTTCCATATATTCCGGAAATAGTAGCAATTTTTATCATCAAATATTTTTCATCCGGCGCCTCATTTATAAACCTCTGAATTTGTTCAAACGCAAGAGTTTTTGATTTTTTGAGTCTATAACTTTCATTTCTCCGCTTTAAGAATGCTATTACCTTGAAATATTTGCTTGTATTAACACTAATTTTAACGAGCGCACTTGACTTTATCATTAAAAACTTGCTCCACAAAGTTGACGAGTTCCATATTTTTGATTTCTCTTCTAGATAGAAGATTTTTTTCGTAACAATTCAATTGAAGCTCTTTTTGCAGCCTCTTCAATATCGTCAGGAACACACAATTCCTCACTATTGTTCTTCATTATGCAAGACATTAAACACCACCAGCGCGAACTTTAAATGTAATTTTAAATAAAACGCGTGAGCTGGTAACCAGGTGGTTCGGCGTCACCTGACACGGCCACTTCACAGCAAATTCTATACCTGCACACCAATTGAACTTAATTGTGAAACATTATTTCAGTATCTTTCACAAATGTAACATCTTTCTTTGTGAAAAATATATCGAATTCACGCAGTAACTTACAGGGGTAAACTAAAAAATTTACCCTTTCTACACGTGTATGAAGTTCTCCATTACAATTTTCATATTTTCCAGATTGCGGAAGGTGAAAATACCTAAAGAAGGTCGATAAAAACTGATTTTCCTCCACAAAAGTGGCTTTCGTTCAATATTTTTTAATCTCATAAGAATTGTGTCTCCAGTAAAAGTTGAGGTTGCAATTAGAGATTCCACTAAGAACCCTCGTGATTGATGCAAATTTGTTGAAATAATGTGAAGATATATATCTCTGTATTGAACAAAAATCAATGACAAATGGAAAATTTCTAATGTCAACTCTATCCAAGGAAAAAATAATTTTGACTTACCAAAAGCCTGACATTGCACGATTTTTGTAGTTCCTAGCCTAATAATGCTGCTACTCGAAGAAGACGTTGTAAATCTAGGTGCTTGGAGTAAATTTTCTGAAACAAAAAAGCAGGTACCAATAAATAACCACATGAGAAATAAATTGTGTGAGAAATATAAATTGAATCAGAAAATAAGTGGTTTAATGAACTCACTATGATTGATTTTATTTTGAATATGCAAATGATGATATTTAAAACCGATGCCTTCGCCAAAAAGTGAAACAATCTCGAACAGTTCAACTTTACCTTCTGTAGGTTAATGAGAATTTGAACTGCCAATTTGCTACGTCAATAATGTAGTGGTGGTAGTGTCACTATAACGACAGATGAAAAATGGTCCGAAATAGAAAATATTTGGAATTGTGGATAAATATGACCAAATACTCCCGAAAACTCGGAAATAGAATAAAAGCAAGTAAATAACTAGAAATATGAACTTTGTTGTTAGTTATAATTATCGATGGAAAATAAATCAGAAAACAAATATGAAAACACGTTTACAAGAAAGCTGTGTGATGTTCATTCATGAGCATTTTGATATCAAACATTTCATCGATCATTACCAATAAATTCTTTGACAACATACATTTCAACGAATAAATTGAGTGCTTCATTTTGTAATGTTATCCATATCGGTACTGAAGAGACAGAAAGACAACTGTCTTATTCCGAAACATCGATGTCCACCACTGAGGATGACAGAGTTTCATGTAAGTGGAATTTCATCTCTTTCATATACTATATTGTGTAGTAATCACGTGAATGATATCAGATTCAATCAACGAATGTTTAGAATACAAAGTGAATAGAAAAAAATATTCAATGTAATATAAGTAGTTCTAAAAGTATTTTTTCTTTCGTGTAATCCAATGTTCATATGAAAATAGCTGCCTGAAAGTTACTGCTTTGCATGATCTACACATCTTTGTGAAGAGTTTATTTTAAAATCAATTGGTTTCTTCTTGTGATGCACTGTTCGAAACCTTTGGTGAAGTAATGAATATTACTGGACAGGAAGATCTTCCATAAGAGGAAGATTAATCTTCCTCTTGAAGATGATCACTTGGTGTTCGAAACAAGTGTCGAGGTGTTGAAAACAAGGGTTTAGTGTTGGTATAAAACAGTAATAGTGGTTTCTTCTTTTCTTTGGCAGATTCCCACATTTTTTATCAAACGGATTTATTTAGTTTGCCCTGTTTATTTGTTTGTTGGTTTGTTTGTTCATTTCTTTATTTATTTGGATCATTATTTTTAGTAATTGAAATTTGACCCCTTTCCTGTTCACAGATTCATCTGAAATTTCGTACACACATTTAGTTTTGAAGACAATACAATTTAATAAATTCTGTATCATTGTAAATCCAAGATGGTCGCAGCTACAAAATGGCGGATTACCTGGTAATACTGAGGTACTAAACGAACTAAACGAATCGTTAGGCGTTGTATTTATATATTAACTTAGGTTACGCTACACCCAACTATTTTATTATTTTTTTATCTGATCAATACCGTAGATTTCTGAAGAGAGTGATGTGATGACGGCTACCTAGAACCTTCCGAATTATTATCTTTTTTTAATGAAACCATTCAACATAATTTTTTCCACCCATTTTATTTTGTATAAAGGTGGAAAAGTGGAAAACCAGAATCTTCCTTTCCCCAAACTTTCAACTAACTTAAAACAGCGTATTGTGGTCAATAATTGATGCATCGTGTACAACAAGGGCAAAGACCGAGAAAATCCATGTCAAATGCATGCATTGTTCATTAGACGATTCGATCGAATAATTAACAATAGGAACCGGTCTGTCACGAAGGATATATGGCCCATGTCACATCTATTCCTGATAAAGGACACGCAAGGATAATAGACAACGTGTTGAGCAAGAATACGATCAGAAACTGATTTATGGAGTGTGTATGTGAGATTGTGAGTGTTAATGTTTTTTTTCAATAATTAAGATAATGGCCATGAAAGTTAATATTGCTTGAAGGTTTGTGGAACAGAAAGTTGGTGGAACTATTGTTACGACTTATTTGAAAATAAGTGAAACGCTTTTCAATTAATGCGTTTTATTCATGAATAGTTGGTATAACTTTTCTTATACTGATTTTGGGTAAAAAAATCACATTTATTGACTCAACTTCAAGAATCGTTTAATGGGGGTGAACAAATATACATCTTGGCG
>NW_019291746.1:33085-45653 GCF_000500325.1 Leptinotarsa decemlineata | reverse complement strand
CCACTCAAAATACCTACATAATCGGATTAAAAGTTTTATAGCTGTATTGTATTTCTTCAGATACAAGGTGGGTTAGTCGAAAACATCTTAAACTGCCAGTTTTAGTTTGGTTTTTGTTATTATATCATATTAGCTGTCCTCTCTGTATTTCAGTTCTCTAATGAGGGTCAAACTTGCAGTGAGCTATCAACAAATTATGAACGGACTATAGATCCACCAACTGTGTAGCCTATCTCATGAGTTATTGCAAGTAAAATATGTAACAAAATAGCTAACAGAGTTTTTTTCTCTAACATGCGTATCTGTTCGACAATTCCCAAATGTATTCGTATTATTAGTAATCGAAATCGAATAAAAGTCTTTGAAACATTACCCATGCCTACATAATATAATCATCGTATGCAATTCCGTGATTGTACCTATCGAAATTGGAGTACAATTTTCATTTCATCATAGAATGGCTTTTCCAATTCGATGAAAAACGGTCGATTTCACATGATGTTTCATTTGATTCGTGGATATTGAAATAGCTCCCGATTTAAATACATTTTCGTGATTATATTGATAGATAGATTGTGCCAGTGTTCGATAGTAATAATGCAATCAATTTGTTTGTATTGCATGCGTTTAGGAATGCTCAAAACTGCTTAATTGTATGAGAATAAAATCGTTATTCCTCAATTTATTTTTAAAACAGTATTGCATTCAAAAAATGTGACGACACGTTGTTGGTATTACTGTACCAGTTAGTACATTACATCAACTGATGAGTGTCTCAAAGGAAGAACCTGCTTCAGATTTTGTAAAATCAATTGCTGTACTCAAAACAGTCATACCAAATTGAAGGGATACCAAAATATGGATAAGTGAAGAACTTTATGACATAATGTAGTTTGAATTCCCCGTATAACAGTAATGTTTATCATTGATGAACGGCTGGCCTAAAAAAACTAGTTCGTTATTTGGCAATGACGTCAACTGATTATGTACTGACCTTTTCGTAATGGAGCAATTAAACAAGTCACTCTGGTATTATCGTGAGTAATGATCTAAATAGAGCATTCATTTTGGTATCAGAATTACTGGGATAAAATACGAACCAGTTTAAAAAGTTTTTTGGGAAAATTATGTTTATCCCCTGGATATAAATATTACGTTACATTGGAAAAAGAGTGATTTTCTTCAGAGCTGACGATCAACTTTAACGTATAAATATTTTGTTTTTCATTCACAAACTTCATGTCAAATGGTTTGAAATAAAATAAAACACGTTTTTTCTACACAGCAAAACCACTATCCTATTTTCACTATCCGATTCCAAGTTAAACGAATTGTTGATGAAGTTGAACTTATGTCGGGACTGGTGATAGATGAATTATTAATCAGATGGACACCGCGTTTACGAATAATGAAATTTATTAAAACACCAACAAAACGACAAACAGAAAATAACAGTGTAACCTCGTGGCGAGGAGAATCTGAATTTGGGTTAGTTCCCGAATTCAAATGTATATCAAATATATTATATATTTTGTACAATCATCTACTTGACATTGTTAAAAAAAATCACATGTATATTTTGATCAGTTATCTTCCATTATTCACACTCGACCATCAACCTGTCAAAGATTCAGCCTCATTTTCATCAACCTCGACCACGCATCACTCTGAGAAACAAAGCGGAAATCAAGGTGGCTGATGATAGGACTTGCGTATGATCACAGCGCTTTCCCATGTAGCTATTTAATGAATGTTTGTTGAAAGCTTTCACGTTAATATCTGAATCGAGTTTGGTATATGGAGGGTTGCACTGCAAATATTTACCCCAACATTTGCAAACGGAGTTCAATATTTATCATTAATTAATATATTAACAGTCGGGAGTGAGAAAACTTTTGGATGAGAAAAAATTGAATGGTCAAAATACAGCTCAACAGTAGGATTTCTGACTAGCCACTATCAACAAAGAAAACACCTCCATAATATGGGGCTAGTGGATACACCTCTATGCAGGATGTGCTAACAGGAAGATGAAAATGTCAGGCATGTCCTATGCGAGTGTCCGAGTTATCGTCAATAAGAGAGTGTGTGTTCGGCGAGTCTTGGACTACACCTGCCGTTACAGGGAAGATGTCTCCCAGTGAACTGTCCACCTTCCGGGAAAGGACAGGATGGACGATGACCTTGGAGGACAACTCCTCGGGAGGATGTACAATGGGTCACATGTGGCCTAAGTGCTGTGGACCTACACTCCTCCTCCCTACTCTACATCCCTACAGATCATCATGTGGATATCTTGGGAATTCATATGGTTTTCAACAGTAGATACCTTATGTCAACTTCTCCCACCACACGGTATTGACCTCAACATCATATGACCTTGGCCGTGATCTCAATATCGTACAACCTTGAATTGTCACAAGATATTGATGCAACGCGACTTTGAGGAAAAAAATGATTGTTGACCCGGCTGACCCCGCTTATTATTACACTGTTCAGTTTGAAGTTGGACGTTGAAGGGGGGTTGAATGATTTTGAATTGCGGAATGTAGAGATTCAATTTTGATACTTTTAAGAAAAAACCCTCGAAGAAAAGTTCACCCTCTCCTATTATGTTCATGAATGAATGAATGTATGTACTTGAAGATAATATCTGTTGTGCTGCAGGTTTTTCCGGGTTTTCCTGCAGCTGAAGAAGCAAACGCGCCACTGGAATCAATGAAGTTGCCCCGGAGCGCCAATTGATTTTTGTTGTTTCATAATTTCATGATTTGTTATCAATTATATATGTATAGTGAAGTGTTTTTTTGGAAAAAAATTCTGTGGAAGTTATACAGGACCATTAAAGTATATTCAGGGGAATATAGTAAACGGCAAGGGATAGAAATTAGGTTGAATGGTTTTCAATTTGTCTATTTTCAAGTACGATTGAAAGATTGAAAAATCGACTCAAGCTGTTTCGATTTCGAAAATATTCAGGAAAAACAAAATAATTCCCAATTTCGTTTTTAGCTGTTTCTTATTTATTCGCAGAGATTTGAAAATCTATTTTAACTTTGTTAAACTTTCGATTAGTCTTCAGAATATTTTTATAGGGGATATTGCCCGACTTGAATTCGATGAATTTTCACGATATTCAATATGAATCGATGTTCAAGAAAAGTGAGCTGGAGTTAACCTCCCTGTAAATGGATGTATCTTTCCCATTTTGAAGCTTATGTGAAGTTCCTGAGGAATTTTAAGTATTGTTTGGGAAATTTGTCAAAAAAGCACCATAAAAATTGAAACCTAATTTTATTCCTCCAGTAGGTACCTTGAAAACAAAGAACATGTTGAAATGTTTTTATTGGTTTACGTGATATGCAACTTCTTCTTGGACCACTGGCTCATATATGGGGAACATCTTCTTAAATAGTTGATTTCGTAAGCTATTGTTTTGATAACTTCTTGATTAGCACGTTCCTTGAATTTCAAGTTGCTGTCAATAGTTACACCCAAGTACACGAATTTATTCACCTTCTCTATATTACTGTCATTCAATCGTAGAAGTAGGTTTTCATTATTATGATCTCTATGTTTCCCTGATAACATCCATTTTGTTTTATTTAAATTCACCTTCAGCAGATTTGCAAAGCAATATCTATACACCCTTTCAAGACTAGCGTTTATAGGGTACAGTATAGGGTATCGTCGGCAAATAAGTGAATTCTACATTCTTCTGCTATGGTTACAATGTCATTTAAATATATAAGGAATAACAATGGTCCCAGATGCTCAGATTGCTCAGATGATTCATGATCCAGTTTCCATCAATACCTAAGCTTTCAATCTTTCTAATCAGTCTGCATCTATCTGCAGTTTCAAATGCCCTTTGAAGGTCAAGAAATACTGCAATAGTATACTGATCCATTTCCGCACCTTTCTTCCAATCTGATAAAACACATTGTAACGCAGTTTCACAACAATGGACCCTATTACTCTCCAAATAATCCACTATCTGTTCATATACAACCCTTTCCAATACTTTGCTGTAGCATTAACCATGTTTATTGGTTTCAATTGAATAGCTTGGTTTGTATTTGGTCCTTTTGGTATAGGTATAATAGTAGATAATTTTAGTTCAGTTGGTACTTCACCTTTCTCTAAAGAACTATTGATAATGTTTAACAATGGATAACAAATGGCACTGAAACACTTCTTCAGAAGTTCTACACAAATTTCATCAGGACTTCTTTTATTTTTCAAAGAACCAACAATTCTTTCTAGATCCGCCATATTGATAAGACTAAAGTTGGACAATTTATTATCAGTTATTCTTTCAGTTATAGGAAAACTATGAGAAAATTTGTTGTCAATTGCATCAGTTATATTTATTATACTTTTGACATAAAACGTGTTCAGGCCATTTGGTATCAAACTCCTATCAGAAATTATTTCACCATTGCCCAAATCAATAGTTGTAAGTTTGTATCTTTGTTATTATTCGGTATTAATGCCTTCAGTGTATTCCACATTTCAGTGGAATTGTTTATATTTTGAATTGAAGGGATTATATTTTTAGGAGTGATTAATTTTTTTTTTTTTTTTTGGGAAAGAAAGTTTTTGGCTTTCTACTACTCCATCTGATACAAAAACAAAAAAGGGATGAGAGAATCTTCCAAAGAAAGGAAGGAAGTAATCAATTTGAAACTCTATACATGAATGTGTAGATCATGCAAAGAAGTAACTTTCAAACACAAACTGATTCAATCTTTGTCTCTGAATAGTTCTTCTTTTCCTGTGTACTTAATTGTTTTCACTGCTATATTTCTTTTTTCTTTATACTTTTCCCAGTTACCCGTTGTTTTATTGATTGTATACTGTTTGTAACTCATATCACTTTCTTTTGTAGCTTGCCTCATCTTCTCATTCCAGAATTACTTATAATGTCGAAAGATCTTGACCGTTTTTTTGGAGCGACTTCATTCAATATCGACAATACATTGTCCACAAATTGTTCATATCTATGATTTGGATCTTACGAAAGCACAATATAAAATCTTTTTTGTTTTAATTGAAAAATCAGTAGAAATTCTCAACACAAAACCCAGCATTTTGAGATTTTTTGCCACATTTCTGATTCTTGAAGATTAAAATTAATTTCGCTATCAAATTTAACTCCCAGATCGCGAATAAATGTTTCTGTTTTAAGAGATATATTATTCAATGTATATTCAAACAATATTGGACTTCTAATTTTAGCTAACGTAATGATTCGACACTTATCAATGTTTACCTCTAACAAATTATTTCCACACCACATGGAAAAGGCTTCGAGATCTTTTTGAACTAATTCAGCATCTTCCCGGCAAATAATTGAATATAATAACATAAGAAATTCTGAATATTTGAAAACAAACTCTATGTCCGATACAAACAAGTTGAACAGCAGTGAGCCCATATGGGATCCCCCTGAATATAAAACTCGTTCTATTGTCGTTTCACCCATCAAGTTTTTTGACAGATATGAAAAAGTGCGTCAGATAATCCCGATCAATCTTCATCTGAAGGATCTACGCTGCACACGGCGAATAAAATAAAATTTAGGAAGTTTGGCCCGTCGGATCGGGCTTTTGACTCGACCAACGCGAAGTAGAGAAAATAAATCATCAGTGATGATTGATGGGCTTTCGATTAATCAGGTATGAAAGCCTAGTGATGAATTATTATCACGAAAGTGTCGAGATAGGATAGGGTAATTTTTACTAGTCAGATGCTTCTCAAATTCGAAATCTGAACTGCATTTCTATTAATGGAACAATATTCTATTTCCGTGGGCAGCGGAGTAATAAATCATGTTCAAGTGGCTGCTCCATAGGCGTACATAATTGAGTCGTCGTATTCATTTTGAAAAAACAAAATAGAAAATATATCTCAATAGCAAATGATGAGTCTTGAAGAAAGAAGACAAAAAAGGAATCAAATTCCAGCTGAAAAAACAAAATAGAAAATATATCTCAATCGCAAATGATGAGTCTTGAAGAAAGAAGACAAAAAAGACAAAAGTTCACTCAAGCTTTTTCAGAAATTTGGTCTATCAGATGGTTTTGATGATTTCCTTGAAGTCAAAGCATTAGCGATGATTACAATGTTAGACCAAATTCCTCGTAACTCTCTGATGGTGATGGATAATGCAAGTAATCATTCCAGAAGAGTTGAAAGAATATCAACTCCTGCATGGGGAAAAACGGATATCAATGAGTGGTTTCATAAAAAAACATACCTTTCGAAGAAAATATGGTTAAAAAGAACTATTGTCCATAGTTTGTTCAAATGAAACTCGTTTTACATAATATGTAGTAGATAAGATGGCACTGAATCACAGAAACGAAATCTTATTATTCTGCGTCTGCCCCCTTATCTTTGAGAACTTTATCTCATTGAACTTGCTTTGACTCAATTAGGGGGTTTCGTTGCAAGAAGAAACACGACATTTGAAAGAAAAGATGCCAAAATAACTCTTTAAGGAGTCCTAAAGAAATGTCGAAAATGAAAAAATTGTATGGAACATGTTATAAAAGGAGGGGACAACATGTGGAAATTAGACCATTCTGTTGAGGAATTTGTAGAACCTTCAACACACCATTCCAGTTCGTGGATCTAGATCATTCGAAAACCTCAATGCGTTTTAGGGCGAAGAATGTGAATGTTCACTAGAAAATCACAGAAGGTAATAAGAAAAGTAGGTTCGGCGTTAAACGGCGGTAGGTGCGGTACAGAAATTAAGGTTAGGAGTGAGACTTGAAGTGTGACTGAGTCCTCGATTTGGTCCTCGAATTGGTCACCAAGTTGGTTCTCGATTTGGTCCTCAAATTAGTTCTCGCATTGGTCCTCAAATTGTGGTCATCGAAAAACTAAAATGTTGACCAGCTAAATTCAGGGACTTCCCCGCCGATCGCAACAGAACGGTTGAGCCGATAACGACCGTCCTCAAAGATGGCACCTGGATGTCGTGGTCGGAGTGGAGTCCAAAAGTGAGGTGTTTTTCAAATAATAAAGTCAAGTTTGAATAAATATTGAAGTGAAAGACATTTTGAGAGGACTGGCGGCCCCTCTACGACAGTATCCAGGCTGGATGTCGACGGATTCGGCAAGGTCGTCAGTGCGATAATATATATGTTATTTGTGAAAGACATATTGAGAGGACTAGCGGTCCCCTACGCCAGTAACCAGGCTGGATGTCGACAGATTCGACGAGGACGTCAGTTCGATAATAGATTTGTTAATTTTATCCGAAGGCCTCACGAGAAGGGGGCGACCAGTGAAAAAAGTGAGTGAGTTTTTTTTCCATTTATTATGGATAAGTTGGACGAAAATAAAAAATATGACGATATAGTCGATCGGTTGCTGACAAATAATTTTAAGTCTTTATCTTATGATGATAAATTTTACATTATTACAACTCTGGGAAGGCCTCAACCAAACTTGATTTCAATTAAATCGTCAGATATTCGACGAAATCGAGGATTTAATATTAGTTGGTACGATAAATGCGACTAGTTAACCGGCTCCATTAAACGAAAAAAACATTTTTGTTGACCCTGTGTTTTATTTTCCGTACAAACCGAATACCGAACGTAAAATAGGATATTCCGATTTAATAAATTCACCTCGTGTTATGGGGCAAATATAATTCACAATTTGGCACTTTTTTAAACGATAGCGGTTTTTCGGGCACCTCAAAAACCATCCAAAATGAGCTCATTATAGACAGTGTGGCATATATTATCAAGGAAAATATAAGCAAGGAGATTGAAAGTGTTTCTTTCTTTGCATGGGAAATTGATGAAACTACCGATACCGATATTACCTGTACATCACAAGTTTCAATCGTTTTTAGATATGTCAAAGGTCAAAGATGGTAATGGGGTAGAACGTTTTATGGGTTTTCATGATGGTTCATCTGGGCGCACAGCTGATGATTTGTTTAATTTTTCAATTCGTACGTGTGACACATATAATTTTAGGCAAAAGTTAATTACGCAAACCTATGATAAGGCTGCGGTCATGGCAGGCCATTTAAATGGTTTACAAACTAAAATAAAGGCCATAGCTACTCATGCACTTTTTACGCATTGTCATACCCATGCCCTAACTATAGTATTAAGCAAAGCGTGCAACAATATAAAAATTTTCGCGCCTCCGGCGGTCTTTTCTGTGTGTATATAGTCTATATGACTTAAGCCTCCCCTGTTCTCCAATGCACGAGCCGTCACTGAGAGTGTCACCAAGATATAGCCAAAGCCTCGGTAGATAATAACATCATCCTGACGTGAGTTAAAGGCCACAACATGAGTAAAGGTAATCGCATTGCCGACTCTTTAGCTAAGGAAGCGGCTGGACTAAGAATTTTAGGACCCAATGGCATCTACGGCCTGATGACTTCGACAATTGGGAACTAGCCTAATGTTACACCCATGCTCAATCCCTGAAGAGACGGGATAGAATCAAAGGATGCAATCTTGCTGGTAATACTATTTGCAAAAATCAAAACCCGTTATTACTTTATCTATTTATACCTTTATAACAATGTTTTACTGCGGAACTTTTTCAAATTTTCTAGACTCCACTTCGAATCGAATAAAATCTCAATCATAATTTTCTGTAGAGACGGACAGGAAATCGATGGAAAGAAACTCGTGAAATTACAAGTACATATTATAAACTTTGTACTTCGTTCAATTACTCCATTACACTTCTACTTGAGCACTTCCAATTAAACAACAAGCAGCACAAATAAGAAATGGAAAGCCTCATAAAGTCGACCAGAATATTCGTCCGTAGAATAACCCGACGAAGCCGTGAAATTGGAACGAGAAAATTAAAAGGCGCATCGGGACCTATCTGTATGGTAACCGTCATGGAAAACCAGATGAAAAGACCACGGGGATATTATCCGGACAGGTGTATCGCGTCATAAAACTGTGTTAGGAGTATGCAACTGGATTGCACGAAGTTCTCGAAACTGTCACGACGAACCGGATGAATTGGATTAGAGTCGTTGGGTTACATTCCAGGGTTGTTTGTTGACTTGCGAATGAATTGATAACCGAATTCTCTGGGGATGAAGGTAAATATTGTTGAACTGTGATTAATATTCATTCCAGTATTGGATTAAATATATATTTTTCTTATGTAGTTAAGTAAGGTAATTTTATCTCGAAACAAGTATTTGCTCACTTATCGAGTAGGTATCATTTATGCAAAAAATTGTATTTGCTGCATACATTTTCTGTCTTTTCATTAACGTATGATATTATTATTATTATTAAATACACCAATTTCAATAATTGCTGCGCCGTTAATAACGTCTGAACATTGAATCACAAACTTGTATCAACGACAAAAGTTGATTTAACGAGATTGCAATCGATTATACAACTATCCTTTGTGTCTTCTTATAGTTCAGTGAGATTTTCTGAATAAATAATGAATAAGGAAGAATCAAAATTACTTTTTGCATCAAAGACTCAAACTAATTGATTGATTTATATGAAGAAGACGTGAAGTATTTTCATTTGGATTTATCGGTATTTCAATATAGTGTATATAACAATTTGTGTGTACATTGTCCATAGTAAAAAAAATAGAAATAATATATCTACACGAGAAAAGGTTAGTTACAAAATTCTAGTGGCATAAATTATTCCGAATTTCGACTATATGTGAAAAGTTTTCTTTCCTTATACGAGGAATTGGGCAAATTTAGGATATGCAGTTGGTTACCTCGTTCACAGGCAGATGGGGCGATGACAAACCTGTTGTTTGTTGTCCGCTTCAGCCTAGTTGGAGGAATGATACTGTGAAGGAATTCGATTTTCAATTATCGGAAATCATCGACTTTATGTTGACGATAGACACTATCTTGCACTGACGAATAGCCAAACAGCCCGAAACCGGTCTGTGTGTTCCAATGATTGAAAATCTATTGCAGCAGTTGTATCGCCAACAGCATATGGAGAAAAAACTTCAGTGAACAACCCTGCATTGACACCTGTCGAATATAATCAAACGCCCTTCGTGGTATTAGCCAGGGGAGTAGTTGTTTTCTGATAGATATCAGTCCATAACCCACAGTGTAGGGAGTTGAGAAGGGTGTGAACGAACTGTTCCTTTAGATGATTTGATTACGGAAACAAAATGAATAAAGCTTTCAAAATGTATTTCGGCAAGCCCCGTTCTACCAAATTATCACAAACCAACTACCAAATTATCACAAACCAACTACTTGAAAGTTCTATCCACTCTATAAATTGGTTTTTCTAGTATGTCTTTTGAAAAACATTTCATTGGCCACCTAGGAATTCTCTTAACAATTTATTTTGAAAAAGAGAAACAGTACTATGTTCCCTTGAGTTACAGAATGCACAATATTAAGTAATATGAATACAAAAGTAACAAACTTGTAACTAAATGCAATTCTAATGTAACTAACACACATCGCTACGCAGTACGGTATTTATAGAAAAATAGGTGATGACATGGTGTCGTCGTTTTGAGAACTGCGTATCGCCGGATGTCGATTCAGCAAGTCAGCATTGACGTTGGTCCATGTCACTTTTAGTATGAATAAACAACATATAACAGGTATATGAGGGTGTACTTTGTTAATTATTTCAGTTCATTGTTTTCAAATGTCCTTGTAGACGAAAATACAGTAAAGTTAGTTACAAACACAAGTGGTACAGAAACATAGGAAGTTTCAGTTCTAACTTTTCATGACGATCTCCTACCACGTAGTAACAGCTACATCCATCAATTTATTGATTTCAATATCTATGACTCGACGTCTTAACTAAAATGTTTCCAGTGGAGATTCCTCGAAATGTAACGGTCTTAACATACTCATTTTTGAAAACACAATCTACTATACCTATACCAATACCTAAACTATACCTATTTATTTCATAGGTATAGTTTCATTTTTTTTCATCAAATTCTAAATTATATTAGTTAACGAGTTGGCTCTGAAGAAAAAAAAAAATTTCAATAGTTTCATTTACAAACGTCATTCAAAATCCAAAATTATACGCATAAATGGTCCAACAATTACTTTCATTCCTATAGAGTATCGACCTGGTGGTTTCATCATTCAGGTTTGAATTTCAGTGTTACTATTTTCATTCGAGTTTGAAGGCCGTCGTAGTTTGGAACTGCATCCCAACGTTTCGCCAGCACGAGTGGCAGGCTTCTTCAGACGTTAATTCATCTTGATGATTCACCGATGAGTGGTGATTTATAGTACGTAGGTTGTATTTACGTTGACTCAGTTAGGCCGCCCCTCTTGTTGATGTGTTGCTATTGGCCGAANGATTCCTTAACAACTAACTCCCTTCGATTTGTTTCGCAGATAATTAAGGTAGATGTTTCTGCAAACAAATGATTTGTTAACATGACATTCGAATATAAACTCCCGGTGAAATGTGGATTAACACAGCACGAGGAATTAATTTTATTAACGGTGATGGCAATAAATTTTAATGTTTGGTAAACATTTGAAATTTAATTCATTTATTTAAATAGTGGTCGGTCATTCAGTTCGAATAACAAATAATAAATTAATTACTAGAGTTATTCTACTGGATTTTATTGACGATAAATCGAATTTGTTGATGATGTTTCTGTCGGAGAATACGCTGTAGAAGTGGAAATAATTTTTGAATTCGAAACTGGTTTCTTTCGGTAAAAACTCGTAAATGTATATCTTCTGTTAAAACAGTATATACAACCACCTACTCATTTGAGAGACATGTGTTCATTTATTCTGAAATTTAACATATTTTCAAAATTTATTAGAATCGTTGAAATATATGTGCAAAAAGCAATTTCTTCGCAAGTTTCAAACTTGGATTGAAAAAAAAAGTTTATGAGCCATGGTGGTGGAGCATTGATCTTTTTGGGATAGATAGGAATAAACTTTTCGAGCTGCACAGTGGAGATATCGTCGGATCCTTTCGTAGTGAAGGGGGTATGTTCTTGCTCGATCGTATGAAGTCACGAAGCGATTTGTCATCGTGTTTCTACAAGTTGGTTCTCCAATTTCGCAATAGAAGCAAAGCAGAGTTAAACACATGGACTGATAAGTCCCGGGCCTAAGGAAGAAAACTCGTTTTTTTCCAATAACGCTATACAGGGTGTTAATTAAGTATGTACCATAAATTTAACAGACGATTCTTTAGGTAATTTTAAGACGAAATATTCATAAAAACATGGGTCCGCAAATCCTTCGTTCTCAAGACACAGGGTGTTAAAATTAAAAAAAAAAGTATTCGTAAATATCTTAAATATCCTTTAACTAATTTTCTTGTAATTTGGCAATGGTATTTATAACATTAAGGAGCTAATTAAGCCCGAACGTGATTCAATTTATCAAGTCCAGTGGCGTCTCAAGCGGGATTTGAACGAATATTTTTGACTTAAAAATGTACGCCACTGACTTTTGTGCAATTTTTATTATTTTTTTGGATTGAGCAATTAGAAATAAAACTTTTTTGTCTCCTGAATTTTTTTCGTATCTTGCTTAGTTTTT
>NW_019291746.1:2206-24001 GCF_000500325.1 Leptinotarsa decemlineata | reverse complement strand
GAAGTCGAAACTTGTGCGAGCTAAGGATTAACGAGGTCTTACCTTTTAACGTGTGATTCCTAACACGGGTTGGACGATAGCAAGTGAAGATCGATCGTTCAGACTAGGGCTTGAACCACCGACCAACACGGCAGTCAATTCGAGTGAGTGAACAAAGCACCCATGCCGAACCGCTTGGCTATCGCTTGGCTAATGTAGGCAGTTATGATACTGATGACTTGTTTTCAGGGAGTTACGATTGTATTTGGAGATACAGGGTGGAGTAGAATTGTACCAAATTGCATCCCCGTAGCCAAAGGTGCAAGGTTGACACCAAACCAAAACAACGTCTTGTGGTATCCTTCGTACATCATTAGGCCTGGCTTAGACTTCAAGCTCGCTTAATTCGTAAACTTGTTATGCACCGTGACAAAAATCAGCCTCATGCATTCCACTTTGACGGCTTGGAGCTTTCAAGCAAAGCTTCTATGGACCTAACCTAGCTTTCTGTCTGCGATGGGGACTACAATTTCACTGCCTAACAACAATATTCATTCAATTCATAATTATTTCTGGGTTCATGGAAAACTTTCATTCGGGATATTATTCGAAATAAACGTAACATTTAAAACCGCAGTTGAATAACAAAGTAATTTTCAGATGAAATTTAAAGATCGAATGTGGATACTGTCTTCCACATTGGATTTAAAATTCACCTCCGATGGTAACGCAAAAAAAATTTCTAATATTTTCAAAAATTGAAATAACCCTCATTATAAATGAGGACTGCGAATTTCAGCTGTTTGTACACATTTGTATAACATAAATTGCACTGGAGTGAAAAAGACACAGCAAAAATCTTCCGATAAGAAAATATTCGACATAAATGAATTGTTTGGTACATCATGAACATGACATTAAAGTTACACGATGAGTGCTGCTTTATATAATGAATGATATGTCGAAAACATGCTTCAGCTCACGGACTAAAACGAGATACTTCAATAGAAACAACCAAATGCGTATGAAATGGATTATTTGCTAAACAGAGCAATATAAATGTAAATAATAAATCACATTTCCACATATTAAATGAATGAATTATTAACAAACTGATGGGTTCATTGTAATGGAATTAAAGTGTGGAATTAGATGAATTATAAAACAAACAAAAAGTAAAAATCTATTCAGACTTTGTCAGTTGACTAGGTCTCAAAATTGATAGAATTGGAAGTAATTTTGGGATTTCGATAACTAGATACCATACCATCCCTCGTAAATTTTGGTTCGTCGCTCCAAATTATTTTTGACAAAAATTCCCGATCTTCCTGTGTATGAATCAAAAGGGATTCACAAAAATGCATTCTACGTTCGAAGTCTTCTGCTTTTAGAGCTTGAACTTTGGTAAATTTATACGGATGCATTCCGTGATTTCTCAAAATTCGTTGTACTGAAGCATGTGATGCCCCTAAATCTTTTTCTGCACTGCGAATGGAAGCTTCTGGATACGCATAAAAATATGCCAAAACGTTAACAGTATTGTCCTCATTTGAAGTAACANACAAATTCATGATAATTCAGAAACGTCTTATAATTTCATATATACAGTGTCATCCCCAAAGTAAGCACCATATGGGAAACTTATTTATTAAGGGGTTTTCGACAAAAAGTTATTCCTGATAAAAGTTTTTGCACCCCCTAAAACTGAACATGCACCAACAAAATACAGTAAAACACACGTAATATACGAGGAGCCTTTAAATATTTGATTTTGAGACAAGAGTAAAGTCCTCTAATTTGGAAAATCTCGGGAAATGTTATTCAAAAAAGTTGTTCAGTATTGAAAACTACATCTGGATTTGAAGTCGTGACCATTTATTCTATGAGCTTGTAATATTACAAATTACACAACTATGGTGTTTTTGGTGCAGTTATTTTCATTTCTTAACACCGAAAATTACTCAAAATTCTACAGTATTGTAACAAGAACTCGATTTTAATAATATCGAATCACAATATATCAATACAAAATAGGTATTTCGGAACAAACTCATTGATTTTCTGGAGATTTTCTTGTCCAAAATAAATGTTTTAAGTTGAATCGCCTACTTATCTAGCGCTGATAGGGGAACGGCCAGGGGACTGAGGGCCCTGTCCAGAAAGCCAATATGTGGCCTTACGGACGGGATCGCCGGACTCCTGGTCAGTGGCAGAAATGAGTCGGTTGAGAGGAACTAAAACTCCCCAAAAGCCTTTGCGAAACATGCCACCGTGGACCAGTCTATTCAAGTTAAGGTGTAGGGAATCGTGCCGACAACTGAATGGCCGCAGGGTGATATGCGGTTACGAAAGACCCTCTTGGGGAACCGGGCGAAACCTCATTGTAATCAGCCTTCCTCTGGTAATGCGGGGCTCTGCCAGAGGTGACCAACTCTTCCCTTGCCACTAGTAAGAACACACATACATATATGAAACAAACAAAACAGACACAACAAAAACAAATCCCGAGGCTGGACAGAAGTGCTCACCTCAATCTATGACGGTGGCTGGGGATGAACTGAAATATCCACCCCAGCTACCGCTCGGAATAAGGCTGGCCGAGGCCAAAAGGAGAAAGAGGCAGAAGTGGCAGCAACTATAAGTGCACCCTCCTCCTCCCCCGCTCCACCTCCAACAGTAAGGGCACTTCCTGCGGCGGACGCCAATATCTCCGCCTTGAATAAAGGCAAGGTACCGGCTGCCACTTGAACACCTACACTAGGGGAACCCCAGGAAGGTTGAAGAAGCGACGAAGAAACGACAGTAATGTCGCTGCACCTTCCAAACCTTCGCGGAGGCCGCTGTGAGATATCTCAAGGTTGCCAAAGAGAGTGTGTGTTCGGCGAGTCTTGGCCTACACCTGCCAATATAAAGGAGATGTCTCCTAGTGACCTGTCCACCTTCCTGGAAAGGACAGGATGGACGATGACCTAGAAGGACTACTCGAGAGGATGTACAATGGGTCAAATGTGGCCTAAGTGCTGTGGGTATATACTCACCCTTCCTACTATACATATACATATACCTATTTTCATTCCTCCCGGATGGTCTTATTTATTTTAACTATTTGACACACTGTATAGGCGCAAAAGTTTCAGAGGTAATTATTTTCGCCTTTGTAGCCGTGAAAATACTGTCATTGTCGAATTCAAATGCAATGTTGGCAACTTTCCAACGATGTGAAATTATTCTGGATCTGTTGCTTATCGAAAAATAAATTTTAATTAGAAACTCGTTTTATTATATTGTATTGTACATTATGGTGCAGTTGTGGTTATTTGCTGTCGGGGTTATAGAAACTTTTTCTCGCTCTAGTCACGCGATTTTCCAACCGTATTAGATACAATCGCTGTTGGGAAAATTATGCTTATCGCAATTTATCGAAATATGCTCAGTTCGAGGTTAAATCAGACCGCAGTACTCTCGAGGGATTTGCTGTTTATGGAATTTAAAAACTAGTCAGTAAGATCAGCGAGAATCATTTTTCGTCCGGGAATTCCTACGCCATTTGAATCAGTGTACTCCAGTTTGATGCCAGGGGGGGTTGAAAAAAATTCTTTGGTTTTTTCTCAAGGATGCCTTCGTTCGAAGGTCGGCATTTCTTATGGTGAAATGAATGTACTCTTCTTCTAAATCCAAGTTTGCAGGTTTCATCAACAGGCACCGTTTGTTTTCCTGAAGATAGTTTTGGTAATTTCGCAGCTTCATTTTTTTTCTCTCATTCTTGAATTTATATAGGGTCGCCCAACAGGGACTTCCGAACTTTGACAATTGAAAAAGACCAGCTCAGCTAGCAGTTTTGAGTAGGAAGACACCCAAGACCTTTCAGAAATTGATTTTAATTTGTAAGTGGGGTTTTGATGGATCAGGACAAGCACAATATAAACAAAAATCAAAAAACTGTTATGCTAGCTAAACATTACTCACAAAAAATAGGCACGAATTATGGAACTACCAATCTCACAATAAACTGTTTTTTGAATAATTTTTAAGGTTCAGTCTCAAATTGAACAGGGTCAAGTTTTTATGAAATCAAGAAAAAACTGAGGCATTTGAATCAGATATCATTCACCCGATTACTGAGCAATATAGTATTTGAAAGAGGAAAAATTTCACTTACACAAAATAGTGTCATCCTCAATGGCGGATATCGATGTTTCGAAATGAGACACTAGTCTAATTGCCTCTTCAGCACCGCATGTGACATTCTTTTACACATTATATTTTTATATTGTGCAAGATAAAAGAACATTTTTATCCTTATGTAATCCATCATTCGAAAATTCACTTCTTTTGTACAAAACGATGTTGAATAAAATTAATTATCTTTTTTTAAATCAGTTCCGACATTGACATCAATATATGATGATTGCCATTGATATAACAGAAAACAGCTCATACATAAGCAACACTATTATCCACGTTGTTCACAAAATTGATCGTGGAATAGCGTGCATGCAGACATCGTAAAAACCGTGTGTGAAACTTTCAATAAAGTGTCTTTTCATCAAACGTGTTCCACTTTTCTTTTGGTCGTTTCCACTAGCCTATTGAAGTGAACCTTAAATTTCTCAACACATTATGGTGTAATGCAATAAAGGTCATGATTTGATTTTAAACATTTTCTTAAAAAGAAGCGAAGTTTCCCATTATGTCATTTCTCCCGTATGAAGGAAAGAAAGGAACTAGAAAACCCCTCTTTGGCTTTCAGCTTACAAGAAACACAAATAAAAGCATCGAATAATTAATGAATATTTTTTCGAAAATGTACGGTATATTCACAGATTTTTTTCAACTTCTTTCCATCAAGGTTATTTAGTTACATTATAAATCGCTTTATATTTATTAATTTTGACAGCAAGCATTCATTATCTGAACTGAAACAGATGTTATCAATAGTTTTATGAATTATATCTACCTGTCAAACATCAAATGTTGTTATCGTGACGAAACAATGTTTTTTGATAGTGCTGAATATTTGAAAAGCATGCAATTCAGTTCACACAGAATGGAAGGGACAAAGGTCCGCGCCTCTGCCAGACGTCCATTCTGTGTGAACTGGCCCTTTAGACCACCCCCACTCATTCACTTTTGCCATCATGTGATCGACCAATCAGAAGTCGAGCGGCCAAACATCCCAAACCGGTCTGCAAGTGTGTTCTAATAATTGAAAATCTATTGTGGCAGTTGTATCGCATATGCAGGAATAACTTCAGTGGTATTAGCCAGGAAAGTAGTTGTTTTCTGATAGGTATCAGTCCATTAACCTACAGTGTAATGAGTTGAGACTGACCTGACAGAAGTGTTCCTTTAGATGATTCGAATGGTATTTGCTTGGATAATTTTATTTCAGTAGAACTTATTTATTTAACAATGTTCAAACGGAAAAACAATTTATTTTTATGGATTTTCGGGTAAAATAAAACCAATACAGAAAATGACAAACTACATATAATAATCGAATTGACGACTATTTTGTTGACTGTAATGCTATTTATTACATGTATGTTATATGCTACGATACAACATGTATCTTCAATGTTTTGTTTTAGATATCGACATCGTGCTAGGTGCCGAAAAACCCTTTATGTATCCCCAGACAAAAAAATCTAAAGGAATTTGGAAACTGGATATCGAGCTGGCCAGGCATTTCCATTGTTTCCAATATATTTTGTTGGGAATATAACATCTAAATGCTCCCAAATTATACAACAATCATATTTTGACCAGAAACTGATATTTTGGTAGCTTCGAAGATTGAAAATTATAAAAATATTTCAAATAAAAATTGATTCATCAGAAATCAGCCTTGAAGCAAAGATAACCGTAATACAAAAATGTACGAATAGTAAAAATACGAGTGTTCGTTTCTTATCGAAATTATTTAATAATATCTGAGGTATGCCAATAGTTGGATATGTTTTGAAGAAATCAAAACAATTCACCGAAGCAAGAACGCAAATTGTTAATTATTACTATTCTCATTCCATCGCAGTTACATCGGATGTTTCACAAGGTTCACATTTGGGACCACTGTTGTTTAATCTTTTTATCAACGATCTAATGAGCTTTTTCCATAAAAGCGAAGCTTTGTTATTTGCCGACGACTTACAATGTTTTAAAATAATTAAAAGTGAAGCTGATGCATTGTGTCTACAAAATGATATAGATTGCCTATCTAACTGGTGTTCGCAAAATCGAATGTGTTTTAATGCATCCAAATGCCAAATTCTTCGCTTTCATTGAACACATCACCCAGTCACTTTCGAACATAGTATATACAATCGAACCTTACATTCTGCTATAGAAACCAAAGATCTAGATGTGATCCTAGACTTCCACACTCAGCTATAAATCCCACATTTCCGCTGTAATTCAAAAATATATGAAAATGCTTGACTTTATAAAGAGAACCACCTGTGATTTCACCAAAATCATTGCCATTAAATCTCTTTATTTTTCCCTGGTTAGATCTCGATTATTGTTCCACAGTTTGGTCCCCTCATTACGTTACACAAAAATTGAAACTCGAGGTCGTACAGCACAATTTCCTGCGATATATTGCCTGCTAGATGCGTGTATACTGTGACTATACTGCATTGGAATGCATTTTGAACATAACTTCTCTTGAGTTTCGCAGAAAACATAGAGATTTAATACTTCTATTCAAAATTATCAATGGACTGAGCTCTGAGCTTCTCTCCCAAATATCTTTACATGTCCCCAGTCATTCAACAAAACAGGTGAAAACGTTTTACTTTTCTTTTCACCGATTCAATTATTCATATAACTGCTTTATTTCCAGAACTCTTCGATTGGCTAACGCTTTAAATAACCTCCAAATATTTGATATATCAGTTTCCCGCTTCAAAAACGATATTCTTCACCTAGCCATCTAATACTCCCTGCTTGTGTTGTTGTATTGTGTGTAGTGTTATTTGCCTGTAAGAATTATATTAGTCCATATTATTATACATTTAAATTTTTNGCGCGCCTCTGGCTCAGTATTTATCTGTCGATAACAATGGACAAATCCCTTAAAACAGGGTGATACCTACCTGCTCTTTATGAAACGACATAATTTTGCAATGCGGACTAGGGAACTAACAGAATTCATTGAAGGATCACCCTGTAGCGCTTTTGAATACTTAATGAGATTTTATTACTCTACACTCTTTTGAAATAGACTATAGATGCGTGTATACTGTATACTGTGACAAAATGCATTGGAATGCATTTTGAACATAACTTCTCTTGAGTCTCGCAGAAAACAGAGATTTTATACTTCTATTCAAAATTATCAATGGACTGAGCTCTGAGCTTCTCTCCCAAATATCTTTACATGTCCCCAGTCATTCAACAAAACAGGTGAAAACGTTTTACTTTTCTTTTCACCGATTCAATTATTCATATAACTGCTTTATTTCCAGAACTCTTCGATTGGCTAACGCTTTAAATAACCTCCAAATATTTGATATATCAGTTTCCCGCTTCAAAAACGATATTCTTCACCTAGCCATCTAATACTCCCTGCTTGTGTTGTTGTATTGTGTGTAGTGTTATTTGCCTGTAAGAATTATATTAGTCCATATTATTATACATTTAAATTTTTCTCAAATATTCTACTTATCTTACTTTGAAATTGTATTATTTTTACAATTTACTTTTAATCCACTTTATTGCATCAAGTACTACATAGCACTGTACTACTAATATCTGAATTGGGCTTGTCCGTGTGTATAAATAAATAAAATAAATACATAAATAAATGACAGGACCGTAATTGAAAATTGTTGTCACTGATGATTCTGACTATATCCATCCAGCAAACAAAGTAACCCAAACAAAGATAAATGCGTGGTCAAATCATGATCACCACGTACATTTGCATCTATTGGGTAAAATAAACAAGCCTTCTTACGCTGGCCAATCAGATAAAACTGCAATCGGCTGGAGAAATTCATTGTTACATTGTCGGAGTGGTCACTTACGTTTTAACGCCTGTGGTGTATATATACGGTATTTTCAAGTTTAAAATTTTCAAAATGTCAAGTACTGAAAGGGGTGAAGAAACTGCTAATGGGTGTCCCCACACTACACCTAAAAACATTTCCTATACCCCGCCACATTTTTAGAAAAAAAAATTCGGTTGTTTCTTAGTGCGACTCTGTGCAAGCAGCCTTGTCTGGGATATCACGTAACTGTGACTGATAATATTTTGGAGCACTCTGTTGGTCAGATAGAGTATAGTACTACTAAATTGTGATGTTATCGCTTAATCAATATCTGTAATAAAATAGTTTTTCTTGCTATCATGTAATCACAAAAACAATCTATACTTAAATAGTTCGATCATATGTGTACAAAAATCATGAATGTCGTGCAGAAAAACTCATTTTTTCCGAATTTCCGTAACTCATCAAGCTCATCACGACTTTCCAAATCTACGAATTGAAATATCGCAACCATTCATCACCACTCCCTTTAATCACCAGGCCTTGGCAAAGTTTCGATTTTTTCATTAAGTCTAACTCCATATTATTAAGTTATTTTTCTTTCTTTTCCCTCACAAGAGGGTTATTTCTTGATGTAGGTCCATGAAAATGAAATATTTTATTTTTTATTCCGAACAAAAATGAATAAATTTGCATTAATTCAATCCGAATTAACAAATTATAATGTACAAAACAGGTTTTATAAAAATCAGATTATTATGAGAGCGTGGCGTGTTTTGATCTGTTATTCTCCGAATGATACTGAGCATGACACAAAGAGGAAAATGAGTGTGATAAGGGTTAAATACGGCCGTAATGCTATGTCCACTTTTGATATCCTTCTGTGTGACATCGATTATAATTTGTAACCAGTGAAATTTGAATAACTACTAGCTTGTTGAATATGAATATAATTATTTTACATTAGTCCTGGAAAATATCATCCACAACAGGAAACATCTATTTGAAAATTGAATCGTGATAGGTTCTTGTTTGGGTAGCATTTCAGTAGTTTTTTTATCGTGTGAATGATGTAAGATGGATACAATTTCCGGCAAAATGTAGGCTTCTCTTCCACCTTACACCGATTTTTCATGTAATGTTTAAAAAAATGTGCGATTTGAATTATCATTTTTTGAAAGAAAAATTATGATTTCTTTCAACAACTCCGAAATCACTTAGAATCACGACAAAATAGAGTTTAATTGAAGCACTGAGTTTTACCAGTCTTTATCGATGTCTTTTTAATAATAAAGAAGCTTGTACTTTACAAGCAAAAGCGAAATTTTTATAAAAGTAATGCTGAACGATCTATTGATGACGATTTTGATTTGTTTTACAGCTTACAACTGTTTTTCAGTTCGATATAGCTCGTTCTACTACCTCCTCCTTCGGGGTACTAGATAAACTCAATAGTTCAATAAATATTACAAAAAAATTAAATAAAGAATTTGAAATGAAAACAGTAGTAGTGTTTTAGATCAGGAAATTTTCAAAGCAAACAGAGACATAGTTTTAAGATAGAAACTGATAAGCTAGATCAAACATTAACAACTCTCCATTTCAACAAGCCAACAACACTTATCACTCAAAGGATATCAAAAAATTGAGAGACATCAAAGGAGATGATTTGACATTGTTGGGTTCCTTGAATGAGTGAGACACCTTTTCGAATAACAATTTCCTGAAGGAATTGAAGAAAAAAATCTATAAAAGAGCTCAGTTTTTCGAAAGCATATAATTTTCAATTTAGTGGCCTTTGATGTTCCTTCATATAGTAATTCTGGTTATAATATTTGCTTCTGACAAAACTGGCTTCATTTAATTACATTCCAGCTTTTCCATCGTTTTTTATTCATTCAATAAGGACGACGCAAGGTTTTCCTGTGTGTAACGTTTATAAATTAGCCATTAATGAGAAGGCTAGCGGTTTTATTTGTATTGAAAGGAATATTGAATCAATCAAAAAGCGTCGCTCGTGTAGGTATACTATACCGGTTCAATATTTTGCAATATCGATTGACAGCATTAAATCCTAAATACACACAATTTGTAAAAAACTCGATAAAATATTAGTTACCGTTTTTGCAGGCTTTGTTCAACCCATAGGAATCTACAGGGTGGTCGAGTATACCAATTTAATCGAAATTAAACGACCTCATGCATTTATTTTTATGATATTCAGTATGTTATAAAAATATCCCTAGACTTTTCCGATGTGTGTAGTTATTGTATCGAGTTACGAATTTTACAACTTGCCACTGTTATTGACCTGTTAAATGAGACTGTTTCTGTAACATTGAAGTGATATTCATTTGGCGTAGTTGGCGAGAGCTCATAGCTATCGATGAACTCGTGTAGTGCTGGTACAGTAAGTGGAGAAATTATTCTGTTTGGTAAACTGTCAGTTACTTCTTGTCTTTCGAACAGTTAACTGAAAAACGACGTTGTCAGTGAACAAAGCAGAGAAATTGTAAACAATGTATTGAGATTTATGTAAGCGGAAGCAAAGGCAAGTGGGATAAGAATTCCTGTTAGGAGTGATAAGTGATAAGTAGAATTGTATCCAATATTGTATTTTACCTTTGAAGATTCAAGAATGAGTAGCTGAGGCCGTAGGGGTTTGTGTGCGAACAAAATACGTAATACACATAAACAATGAAGGAAATAGAATTGAAACTTTCTATGTTTTTTACCACTTTTATTTGTAACTAACGTTACTGCAGTTTCGTCCTAGAAGAACATTCTCAGTTATACATTTAAATAAAAATGATTACATTAGCCGTATACAAAACCACTGTAGGTAATAATAGAAGTACTTAGCTCAATTGATTAGCTGAATTTTGTTTACTTGTTACAATGTGGATTGCTAAACTGAAAATCAGCGAGTAAACTGAATCGATTTGATCATTTAACAGGTTGCATCCGCAATGTTTATGCTAATGAATTTCCAAGTCAGTCTGAAGGACCGTTCATGTTCAACATACCGTTTTTAGAAATTTCGACCAGTTTGTCCCACATAAACACTATTTCACTCCGGACACTGAAGCTTACAAATTTCAGATTTCTCCAACTTGTCCACTTCATCTTTGGCATTGAAAAGGAAATCAGATAACCTGCATGTGGTCTGAATGCCACTTCCACATTGTTTTTTCTGAAGAAACCCGCAATTATCTCTGTTCTTTTTCCAAAATGTGTTGGCGTTACCCATTTTTTGATTTCTGATTGTTTCATCTGGAGGTATATTAATTTGTATTTACGTCTTTGTTTTCTGAATAACTTCTGGATGGAAACCATTATTATGGCCTATCTGTGTAATTATTTCCATTTCCCTAGCTATAGGGTTCGCCAAATAACTTTTTTTTTAAATGCTATAAAAAAAATACTGAATATTTTCTCAATTTTTTTTTATTTGAAAGTACAATCCTTCCGGTTAATAATGGAAAATAATTTCATTCAAATGGCTGCCTCGGCTGGCCATGCGCCATGCAGTAGGCTACACGATCGGTCCAATTTTTAAGCACATTATCGATTGTGTGCAACTGTATTTCACCAATGGCTTCACAAATATAGTCCTTTAAAGCGTCAATTGTCTCTGGCTTGTCGGCATAACTCTTATCTTTGACGGCACCCCACAAATAATAGTCCAACGGTGTCAAAATGAGCTTCATCTGAGAAGATGATTTTTTTTGCAAAATCGGCATCTTCTGTAAGTCGATCGTAGTCCCACTTAACGAAGCGAAAACGCATTGGATGGTCAGTTGGCTTCAACTCCTGAACCAATTGGACTTTGTATGGCGTCATACCAAGGTCTTTATGCAAAATTCGCCTCAATTATGTCTCCGAAATATTTAATTGTTGAGAACGACGGTGAATTGATGTTGATGGCGCTTCACGCACACTTTCTGCCACAGCAGCAATATTCTCGGATGTACGCACTGTTTTTGGCTCTTCACGCTTTGGTTTATCGATGAGGATGCCAGTTTCACAAGATAACAAACATACGGAGCTGACGGTGCTTCTCTTCTTCCAAAATCCATACGCAATTTTCGCACACATTCTGCAACATTACCATGATTTTCAAAGTAATGTCGCAATATTTTCCAGCGTTGTTCAAGCGTATACACAACCATATTCGTTCAGCGGAAGGATAAAACTAATTATATGTCAAATCAAACATGAGCTAAGTGTTACCATTCACGAAATAAGTACTAGTTGAAAGAAAAAACGTTAGATGGCGGACCCTATAGATTGTTAGCAGGCAAAGGCTGTGCCACGGAAAAAAAAAAATTTGTTACTTCAAAGAAATTTATTTAGTCTAATTTATTTCATCACTTTGATTAAATATCATTCGTTCCAAACGACGTGTGTATTGTATTGATTAGATGATAATTTTGCGGAGACAAAATGAAATTCTCATTTTAATTTCTCTAATATTTCAATTCAAGAGGTATTTTACTTAGTCAAATGAATTGTGAATCATTTCAAGAATAACATTTATTGAGTTCTCAAAATAATTCGGTTGAGTCAAACAATATAATTTCATCAAATCAAAAGTACGTCTGTTGAATGAAAACTTTCCAATTCAGTTTAACACTATGGGGTGCTNTTTACAACTTGCCACTGTTATTGACCTGTTAAATGAGACTATTTCTGTAACATTGAATTGATATTCATTTGGCGTAGTTGGCGAGAGCTCATAGCTCTCGATGAACTCGTGTAGTGCTGGTACAGTAAGTGGAGAAATTATTCTGTTTGGTAAACTGTCAGTTACTTCTTGTCTTTGGAAATGCTTTCGAAGAACAGTTAACTGAAAAACGACGTTGTCAGTGAACAAAGCAGAGAAATTGTAAACAATGTATTGAGATTTATGTAAGCGGAAGCAAGGGCAGGTGGGATAAAAATTCCTCTTAGAAGTGATAATAATAAGTAGAATTATATCCAATATTGTATTTTACCTTGTATTTACAGACTTACAGCTGGGTATCTCGAATTCCGAGGTGAACTTACTATAATGACTGGACTATAGCTAGATTGTTAGCAGACAAAGGCTGTGAGAATGCTCTATGCAACATTGAATTGTAGTCTGCTAATTTATGACTGCCTGAATGGAGAGAATCACTTGGGATGGTAATGTCCGTAAAGCTAAGTTTTCCGAAAACATTGAACTCAAATTCATTCTGATTGGATGTAATGGTCAGGTCTAAGACATTTACCTGTTTCTTCAGAAAAAACAATGTGTAAGTAGCATTTAGACCACATGCCAGGTAACGTTAGTTACAAATGAAAGTGGTAAAAAACATAGAAAATGTCAATTCTCTTTTCTTCATTATGATTTCCTACCACATAGTAACAGCTACATCCATCAATTTATTACATATAAACATTTTTTTCAAAACCGGCATGTGCAGCTTATCCCAAATTTCACCAAATAATCTTTTATTGCGTCGTTTTCCTTAGAGACGAGCTCCTTAGAGACAAGAAAAAACAACATTCATAATATTTCCTTTTTCCCAAATTCATTCGGCCATAGTAAAATTAAATTTTATTTTCATTCATTCACCACCACTTCGTAACAGAAATATTTTCTGTCAAGTCCCATCAAGTATCCCATTAATCATATGACGAAACCTCAGAGTAATAAAAAGATATAGAATTGCCATGCCTAATCCAATACAATACATGTATTATGAAACGGGTATCCTACTATCCTTTTCTGTACAACTTATAGGCAAGGGGGGTGGCGGGTAATGAGGAGTTATGGAGAGTTTGTTTACAGTTGAAGTAAGTTGGATCATAAAACAGTGGCGGTGGTTTAGTTGACAATCGAAGGGATATATATTTATAAAATAAATCGTTCCAGGTGAACATGTATTCTGTTTAAATAGTTCCTACAGGAAATCTGATTTATCATTAATTATCATGGAAATGAGGCCAGTTTTTCTACCACCTACTATATTTTTATTCATGTATGGCTTTATAATAAAACCCATGGTTTACTGGGTTGAAATGAAATTATTTCATATGAACTAATTCATAATAATGATAAATGTTAATTTCGAAAGTAATGAACTTTGCTTTATAAAATCAAATGAAGAAATTTGTGATTTATTCTCAGATTTGATAAAACAAGAGGTACGGTTTGTGAGTTCCGATATAAAGAATTTTCGATAATAAATCATGATTTCATTCAAAATTGGTATATAGAGGTCTTTGTGGACCAACAGTATGTTTTTATTTTCAATAATTCATGCTGACGAATTCTATAATTCTATAATTACGAAAAATCATTAATGTAAATGAAAAAAACTCTATTCAAAAATGAAAAATATGTTTTTCATATGTGTGCCATAGGTCATATTCATTCTGCGATCAACAGATTAAAAAGCTTTCTGCTAAATATTCAGTATACTAAATAGTTATTCTTGTGCAACCGATGTTAAATCTGTTATTGATCACTTAACAACTAACTTACGTCACACAAAGAATATTTTTGGGAAAGAAAGTTTTTGGCTTTCTACTACTCCATCTTAATACAAAAAAAAGGATGAGGGAATNAGTAGGTGGTAGAAAAACTGGCCTCATTTCCATAATCATCAATAATAAATCGGATTTCCTGTAGGAACTATTTAAACATAATACATTTTCACCTGAAATGATTTATTTTATAAATATATGTTATCCCTCCGATTATGATTATAAACTAAACCAACCGCCACTGTTTTATGGTCCAATTTACTTCCCGTGAACAAACAAAGTTATGCTGCCTTCAATGTAAGGATGCAAAAGGTCTCTTTATTGTATTTTGTTACTCTGAGGATGAAACGAAACTTTCCTCACACACGATCTCTGAACAAAATGTAGCAGAAAATAATTAAAATGAATAACACACACATCAGCTGTGGAACAAATATATAACGAGAACAATCTCGTTCCGTAAATTGGTGCATGCACGAAAGTACAAACAACCAGAAAAAAACAAATTATTTTTTACCGCGTTTGCATCATGAGAAGTTCCTAAACATGTGGTTGATGATTTCTCTTTGAAAAACGAACGAGAGTAATTTCAACTAGCTGTGAGAGAATCAAGCAATCGGATTTGAGTAAAATATAGGGCATGTTGAAATGATATTGATTTTCAAGATTATGAATATCAACTAACAATTGATTCATAGCCAGCATGAGAAGTAAACGACTCAGATTTCGTTGTTAAGATGAAGTTCACAAAAAATTGAAAAACATTGCAACAAAATTCATGGATTTTCATAGAATATTCCGCGGGTACCAAAATTCGCACCCAGCTCAAAGTAGGTAGGATTGAAAGGGTTATATTTTTAGGAGTAAATACTTTTTGGGAAAAAAAGTTTTTGGCTTCCTAATTCTTCATCTTGATACAAAAATGAAAATATTCCTTATTATAATCGATAAAATCGGCAACTTAACGTTGGACCACTGTTTACGCTACACCCAGTATAATTCTAGACAGAAAAAGCAATCCAATTACATTTAGGTTGTCTACAAATCGTGGAAATTACGAAATTTATGTTCATCAAATAATTCTCTAAAATAAATTCGCATGAAGAAATTGGAAATAAATGATGATGATGCGCTCGCGGAAGTTCTATTTCTCGAGATAAAAACAAATAGATCTTTCCAGTAAAATCGTTTCGCACTTTTTATTGTTGATTGATCTTCGAGCAATGAAAAATACTGTGAGCATTCTCGGAATTACTGCACATTGACAGAAAGTGGATCGTAAAAGTTCTGAATGGCACATTTGTCTTGCGATAAAGGCGATAAAGATTAAATATTGAAATAGAAAAGGACACGCATTGTAAATTAAACCACTCAAGTGGACAACTGCATATTAATTGCATCGTACAATATGTAAATCGATTTTGGGAAGAAAATTGGACCGAACAAAAATATCTTACAGGGATAGAGCTTTTGGAAATTGAAACAATAAATGCTGCTTCAAAGTAAACATGGCCATGCTTGAGCCACATCAGGTGGCCTGAGAACAACGAGGCGTGGCTAGGAAAATACGAGACTAGTTTTCTCTGAGACAAACGAAGCAAGCCTCAGGGTAAAACACCATATAGAGTCGCCTGATATCTCCCCTCCACAAGTCAGACGATTAGATGACACTAGCTTGCTCAGTTGGACCACATCGTAGTTCGTGTCAGACCCCGTGTCTGTCGCTCGTCGGAAAATTCTATCAACAAAATCAAACGGTCACCAAGTAGTAATACTCAACGTCGTTTGCGTGAAGCAATCCGGAAAAAATCCCCTGGATTTGTGAAAAAATAATTTATGACTTTTGCACAACGATAATATACAGATTTTTTGGCCCAAAACAATACTGTAACGATGCCCCAGCCTCCATATTCACATGACATGGCGACGTGTCACATTTACCTATTTCCAAAAATGAAGAGAACCTAAAAGGGTCGTCGTTTTACAAGCATATATGACTTTGAAAGCGTATCTCTGAAATATCTAACTGCTATCCCATAATCGAGTTTGAGAAGTATTTCGAGGACTGGAAAAAATGCTAGCAAAAGTGATGGAGACTATTTTGAATTAATCAATTGAATTGAATTAAGGTAAAGGACCCATTGGTTGACAGTACAGTGAAGGATTTTCACTTCATTACACATATTGACAAAAAGATATTTTTCCCCCTATATAACTTCAGAAAACGGAACAAATAGGATTTTTGCTAACTACAGCACAAATTTCAAAGATATTGTTAATATGAGTATCAAATAAAAAAAATATATATTACGTTTTTGCAATTTCACCAAAAGTTGACTTTCCAGAATCATAAAATTCCAAAAACTGACACTCTTCCACACCAATAGTTGACAAAACAATTATTTTGATAACATGCTTCAATAATTTCAATTTAAACCTACATTCCCATTGATATTCAATCATGGTCACTCTGTACAGAATGAATCAGGACTCAGAAATACTTTAAAACAATATTTAACTTTCGGTATTTATTCACCTTTTTTTGTAACCAAGTGTTGACACTTTTGGAACCAGTGCTTGACAATATTTGACAGCCATACAGTTGATCACCCGTTAAAAATTACATTTTCAGATGATTTAACAATAATCAAATAAATACAGAAAAATGTAGTTATGTATATTTTTTTCTATACCTTCCAAACTATTGAACTATTTAACACCTTTAGAACACTGTCCAACGTAATATATGAAAGAGCATTGAAATACAATCTCACTTAAGGTGCGTATTCACCAAAAAAGCGAGCACGAGCGAGCATGAGCGAGCATTCGTGTATGTTTGCTCGTGTTCACTCGTGTATGCTCGACATATTGATGTCTCGTCCTCACCAGAGCGAATATCTACAATTTCGTAGTACCGCCTTCTTCTCGATCTTTTCTGAATGCGAACAAGCATACGTTCGCTCGCTCGCTAGCCTGTACTCACCAGACGATTATTGATGCAGAATGCTCGTTCACTCTTGTTCGCTCGTGCTTGCTTTTTTGGTGAATACGCACCTTTAAATGGAACATCCTTCGTGTATTTCGAGATTTCGGGACAAAACTTTCATCAGCACCGTTGTGGATAACAATAAAAGGAATTTCATTTGAATTGAAAAAGTTATATTGCTCCAATATTATGTGATATCATGAAATAAATGAGTACTTCGTCTTGTAATGTTATCCAAAACGGAGCGATGAGGTAATGAGACAAGTGTTTTGTCCCGAGACATCGAAGTACACCTTCGAGGATTAGAGTGAAATTTTATATCTCAATATATTTTTCTTTTATATTTCACACTGAGTACCGTTCCTATGAGTATTTCTAGTATACTGTGTGTAATTGAATGTTCGTGTGGAAGTTTGGAAAGGATTTTTTCCGTTTTGTATTGGACTCACTTCTGCGTATGGCCTATATATCTTTATAAAGATTATCACATTGCAGTTATTTTCTTACTTTCCTTCTTTGGAAGTTTCCCACATTTTTTACTGAAGGATGGAGAGGTAGAAAGCTAAAAAGCTTCTTTTCGAAAAAATATGGAATTAGAGATGGCCTTCATCTCATAATCACCTTTAATTTAATAAAAAAACTGATATCAATCATTTAAGTGGAATATATTCCTACCAGCTGCACTTGGGTCAAGGAAATGTCCAAAACATTTCTAATGATTTGTTTTATGATACATCTCAACTTAGTGTTCTATGAAACTGGTTTTTGAGTTGCCTCAACTGATTAGATTGGCACCACTGTAAAAATTAGACTTTGATGTTGAAAACAAGCGTCTATCAATTTCAATCTTCGAATATTCTCGTTATTCTACTGCGTCGTATTAAATTTCAACATTGATAACTTATTTTAAATATTGGCTGAAAGTTTCAAGAGTGTTTTACAGTAACATTATTTCAATCTGTTACAAAGATTGTATTGTCAACTTCACCAAAATGTTTTGTTGTACATATATTTGATGATTTTTTTCCACCATTTGCATACAACCTCGTGGACAATGTGAGTAGTTTTATCAAAACTTAAGCAATATGTAAATACACATATTCTTACTATTGTAGTTTTCCTGATGATGACAATAAAAAGTGTCAAAATATTAGAATCAATGTCCTAAGAGTATTCTTTTGCATGCTGCGTACCCAGTGGCGTAGCTAGGTAACCTAGGGCCCTGGGGCATATAAAAAATGGGGCCCCACTGCTATCAAAACTGGTAAGATTTTATGAGGTAAAATCATTAAATATACAAATACTTTAAAAATGCTAAGCTACTTTATCATCAGCTCTTTTTCATGCATTGCAGGGCAGGTAATAAAAATGTTAACCACTAACAACATAAATTACAATTATTTTAATAATTGGAGTAGGCATTGGCCAATAAAACGAAATAGAAAAGATTCAAGGGTTTATTAATATTATTATATAAAGGTCGGACCTATCAACTGACTGAATAGCTATTATAATCACAATCTTTTCCTAGCTTTAGTTTTCGCAAAAGTATCAGTAACATCGGTTGAATCCAGACTTGATGTGGTTTTGTTCTCAATTGCTATTAGTGATAAATATCGGAGTCGAGTTTGGCCCATACTATTTCTTATGATATTTCAGCTGCTGCAGAAGTGACAGGAATTGTAAAGAATAATAACATTGCTGTAAATACTTCCGTTAGATGGCATTCTAGCACTCCATATTTACTCATTATTTCCTTACATAATTGGTGAACAGTCCATGCTTGAGTTAACTGAGGTACAAGTAGGTGGTAAATATAATAATAATAATAATAATATGTATAACACACATTACTCACATAATTCACAGGAATTCTCCAATTCTTNTACAATTGATAATTTAAAACAAGAAGGGTATACACCTTTATAAATAATATTGTTTATTAAATAACACAGTGGTGTTGCAATCTCATTTGCAATTTCCTTCAAACATTCTGCGGTAATTTCGTCGTAACCCGGTGATTTTTTGTTTTTTAAAGATTTTATGGTGTTAATAACTTCTTCTTCTGTTGCAGGTTCCAAGAAAATTGAATGGGGTAGTGATTTGTAAGAATGTTTACAATTTGAAGTCTGCGGTATTTTATTAGCAAGTTCTGGTCCTACATTGGAAAAATAGTTATTGAATTCCGTAGCTATTTCAAAAGAATCAGTGATAGAGTGATAGATAGAGTGATAGATTGAAGTGAAAAGCTAGGGCATATTACATTTGAATATTTTTTTGTAATACAGTTGCTTCATCAACATGTAAAAAAGATGTTGGTGCTAGAAAATGGAATGTTCGACAGACTGCACTCATACCAGTAACTCGTGTATTTAATTGAGCTAATAATGTATCAAGTAAGTGAGTTGCCATGAAAGTCGTGTATTTATTTTGAAAATGGGAGAAATTTTCAAAAGTTGAGTTCGATTGAGATTTTCTGGTGAGGTGGGGGCCCCCTGAGGTTGAGAGCCCCGGGGCACTGCCCCGCCTAGCCCCTTAGTAGCTACGCTACTGTTCGTACCCCAATAGTTCAGTAATTTTGTCTTTAAGCCCATCATCAGTATGATGCAGCCAAGTGTAAGGATGGGCAACACTTGGTTACCAAAATGAAGAAGATCATCTTCTGCTTGTTTCATAAAAGCGGTGATAGTTTTTCGTTATATTCTCATTGTCAACAATGTACATCGATCGCACACTGAATACTGAGTCATGCGAAGCAAGGAGAGCCAGCGTTGTGGGTTAGAGTGAGGAGAAATGGAAGCCAGACATACTGGCGCCGTTATTCGTTACGTTACCAAGCGGTTTACTCTCCCATAAGAAGTAATCACTTCAAAAACTCGGACTTAGATGTGATGAAAATGCATATACCAAAAAAAAAAATATAATCAAGACAAGCCAGATCGAAGAATAATTGAACTGGAACGTTACAAAAAACGAAACGACTTGATTTAAAAACGGCATTAAACAGAAAGTTTGTATGAACGCCAATTGCAATATCAAAACTCAGCTATCGAGAAATAGGGAAATGTTCAACTTTGACAGATTCTAAATCAAACCAAAATCCTGTGTGGAGCAGTCATAGGATATTAAAACTACATCCTTTGCATGGATCGTATCGAAAATATGCAAATAATTCACGATATCACTGCAAATAAAAAAACTCGGTCGAAGGTCTTAGTTTTCGCATCGATATTGAACGGCTGTCAAAACGTTCATAAATTTTTCAAATGTGAGTTACGGTCCGAGCGATATTCAATAAATTTTCACTGATAAGACCGCTGGACGTTCAATGGGGAATTTATAAAGATACAAACAGACATATATCGACATAAAACTACTGTTAGTGTAGATAAATAGGGCATCGAAAAGTGTTTTGTGGAACTTTGTGGAATAAAGGTGAAAAATGTGCAAATTCCAGGAACGATTCTTTTGATGTGATAGGCATGGTGACAGGAAGTAAAATCACTGAAATGATGTATTTATTGAATGAAACCCTATCATTGGATAACAAAACACACATTTATTGTATGATTATGAACGAGATTAATAACATTTTGGTAAAATAAAACTCCAAAATACGGCAAGCCGTCATGATATCTTGAACGCCAAACACAGCGAATTAAGTCACGTTAGAGTAAACAAACGAAAATGAAATAGTGTATAATACAATAGTAATACTCGAAGCTAGTATTTTTCATTTTCTTTACGAATCAATATTATTCACAGTGACTGTTTCCTTTTGATATGATATCAAATCCAAAGTGAAATAATGTGAGCCATGAAACCAGGATTTACAAAGGCTAACAGCGGTAATGTGCCTAGAATCGACTTGTTTTTCAACAAGTCGATTAATGCTGAAAGAGTTTCTAGCATTAAACAAAGACTTTTATTACCCTGAATTCAGAAATGTTAAAACTTCCATGTAAGTACATAACGAATCAGCAGAGAGTTGTCCTGAAAATCGAGAGAAGAGAATTGGATTGGATAATTTTGGAAACACTTGCTACATGAATAGCATTTTACAAGTGTTGTTCATGACGAATAATTTCAAGAACGAGGTTTTAATGACGAACGAGAACGTTTCCTACTTATTCATCAAACTCAAACACCTGTTCATGCAGCTGCAGTTTCGTAAGAAGGTATCATCTTTCCCTCCAACCGATTTCCTGGAGTCTTTGAAGTCCACTAGATACTCGTTAGGACAACAAGAGGATTGTTCCGAATTCTTGGGGTTCTTGTTGAATACTCTTCGTGAGCAAAACAATAGCAAAATCAATACTC
>NW_019291745.1:33298-70519 GCF_000500325.1 Leptinotarsa decemlineata | reverse complement strand
GTGAAACACGTGTCGCGGTTTTTGTAAAACCCTTTATAGTGAAAATCATACAGTAAACTATATTAATTAGTCTAAAATATTTTTTTCTATTCGTGTATTGACGAACCTTACATTTTTTTATGGTAGAAAGGTAATAAACGAATTGATTTGAATTGAATAGTCAACATTGCGATTTCACAAGTGGCGAAAAATATTTTTCTCACCAAACAACCGTGTCACAAATATATTGAGTTCGAACACCACTGATCATTTATAATCGATCCAATTTCGAAATAAAACTTTCAACCAAAACATGCAATTTGATAAGAATATGAAGAAACTCAAATCCAAGTTTCCACTTCAAAATTGATTCATAATTCGTCTGATAATCATGAAGGAAAGCCAGGGAAAATCTGCAAATCGTGAAATCATTTGTATGCATACATCTTTAAAATTGTTTCGATTCTACGGTGTATTTCCAGAGGCAGATGAGATTTTAAAGCCTGGAAAGAAGTTTTTCATAAAGTTTGCGCTGATGGCTTTGTTGAGTTCATTGACTTTGATTGGAAGTTCAACGCATTTGATCAAAGCTATAAAAGGTCAGTACCAATTTGTCCAACGCAAACAATATCTAATACCTATCAATTAGGTATCCTTATTGAATATGTTGTCTTTCAAGTCTTTTATTCTACTCTCACAAGTGCTTCTCATTACCAGAAGTTTTGAATTCTCAGATATTATTACTATAGTTTGACTTTGCTGAACAGTATTGATTCTACCATCACGAAGGGGCCAACTATGGGATCGGTAGAAGACTGAAACAATGTTTATCAAATATATTTGGGGGGTCGTTCATCTATGATAATCGTGAATTGGGTCTTCTGTTGATTCCGAAGAAGTGAAGCACTTGAATGTGATTATCGACCAAGAGACATGTAACAATCACATCCACATCATCTCCAAAACTACGGGAGCAATCTTGATATGTCAAAAAAAAGTTTGGGAAATCGTGATATTCAAATCAAATAACTATGTACTTGTCATATGAAACGATCATCGAACCAATAACACGTTGGAAATGAAAGAATCGACAACTGGTGTTCTCAGGATTCACCAGATAGCTAACATGAGAACAGGAAATACGTACCATGAAGATATTGAATCATATCCAATTGCCTTGGAAGCATCCCCATCATCTTTTAGACTAAATTATATATAGGTACGCGCCACTCAAGTCCAACAAAAACAGTTTTGAAAAACACCAGGACTGTGACACTTTCAAAGACATAGGGGAGATATGCCTGAGATGGCATACTTTTTTTCTATACCTAATTATAATTATGGGTTTCTATTGGTTGATAATCTGTATCGTTATAAAAAATCTGTATCATAATGGATATCATTATGAAACGGATTATGGTCATATAAGTGTATTGTTAGAGTACGGGTGTAGAAAAATACTTTTGTTGCTTTAGATACGCCAGCACATTCGGTCTCGGTCCATTTCAAACAAATCTGACATCGTAGCCATGTTTCTCCCGTACGGAAACGGGAATATAATTCGTTACAAAATATACATGCAACATCATCCTCCGAATCGCTACTATCCTTTTCAGAGTCTTCTTCATGTATTAAGACCTTATCTGCAGCTCGGATGGATTTCCTTAGTGCTTGCGCTTTTTTGTCAACAACTAGTTTCTTGGCTAAGTCAATTTCTGGGGTGGTATTAATAACTCCACATTTTTTCTTTGTGACACTGACGCTTTAGGTAATGGTGATATTTCTGCCACAGAAATACTTCCATCTTCTCTATTTTCATCAAAATCATCCTTATTAATCATTATACCTGATGGTCCTGGAGTAATGGAAACAACTTCTTCCGTCCGTTCTTGCTGGATACTTTCCTCATTAGGTAAATCAGTAACATCGGCAGGGCAAAACATTCAGTCTGGAAAGACATTGACATTAAAGGGGCTTTCTTATATGCTGGGCTGAAAATCTCTGCAACTTGGAAATGTGTTACAGTCCGGCCTGGGTGATTCTTCAGCCATGTGGTGAGCTCTTGATTATAGTATGAACGAAAAGCCGAATAAAAACTCACGTCCAGAGGCTGCCCCCAATGGGTAGTACAGTGTGGCGGGAAGCAAAACAGCACTATGCCACTTTTGCGTATAATATAATTTTCAAAAAGGAACATTGTATTTTTTTGGATGCCATTAGCCATCCCATTCTTTTTTGTTNTTCTCTCGTACCGACCCATCACTGTAATAGTAAATAATTATGTTTGGAAAGAAGCCATCAAATTAACAAAATAAATATGATTGTATTGATGCTTACATACTTGTATGAGAAGGCATACCCTTGCCATCTCGTCCACACGAATAGTATGCCATCTCAAATAGAGGAAGATCCTTTTTCAAACCTATATTTTAGTAGATTTGTTTTAACGACACTATAATATAGGATACACTAATTGAGCCACCAAAGAACATAAATACGTATTGGGACTTACCTTAATTTCAAATAACAATCAATAATGAGGCAACTTCTTATCAGTTCATAAAAACTTTTATGAGGCAAACATCAACTGACTAGCCTAATGCCTCCAAAACGAATCTGGCGCATGGTTTTTGCACACTGTTGCCAAATGCTCGAGCATTGACGATAGTTTTCGGTCAGAACAGCGCCAAATTTCAAATAGATTTAGAAAAAACACGTGTTATGCCGTCTCAGCCAGTATGCCATCTCGAGCATATCTCCCCTATGTCCCACTAAGCAAGTTGGAGTCATTAGTAGATGATCCTAATATAATATTAATATTCTAAACTATTTCTGTTGCATTCATTCCAACATTTTCTTAAGTTATTCCATTGTGTTATGCTATATTTAAATTGATTATCCACAAAACCGAGACCTTCCATCAGTCGTGTTTGTTACAGCGGCTAATAATTATAAAAATTGTCAGTTGGCAACGCATTCCCCGATTAAATGAAGTTGCTATTTCTGAATCTACTGAGATTGGTCAACTAAAAACTCTAAGCTACAAACAATGGCTGATACAATGGCTTGAGTAATAGTGCCTTACAATTCAATTCATGTCATATTAGTACTTGTGAACTCGTGATTATAATTGCATGTCACTTTTCACCCTCAGAGTTAATTGTATATTCTATATTATCACTGACAATAAGCAGTATGTTGCTTGTCTAGTAGAAAGTGGGTAAGTCCAAAGGGAGGCTTTATTGTGACAAACGTCTATTTAAACTCTATCAAATGAATCCGGCTCTTAAATGAAGTCGATTTCTCTATTTGTTGAATGATCTTTCAGGTTAGTTGGCAAGAGTGAAAAGTGCCAAATGATCAATATCTAATTTGGTCCAACACGTACAGGGTATGTGATCTGCTATCATGACCTGAATTTCCTTGTGAAGAATAATCCACCCCAAGGTTATAGACTGTGGTATATTCTACTCAGTCTAGTAGGGACGTGGTATTCTGTAACGAACATGGCCGAAATATGCAGCTCTGCGATATCCTTCACAGTGTAGACATAATGGCATACTGAAGAGATTCCAGTTGATTCGTCAGTTTTTAGTTTATCAACAGTTCGTGGTATAGGATTCCCAATTTATATCACGGAAACCTTTTCATATGAAAGTATCTGTGAGTCAGCTCCTCCTAGAAGAGTTTGTTTCCTTGGTTCATACAGATTCTGCTTCTGTTGCTGGAGAATTTTGTGCAAGGCTAACTCATAAGAAAACCGGCTTGTGAGAAGACGATAAGTCATTTTCTATGCTTTAAGGTTTGTTAACAGGATCAAGTTGAAGAACTGAGAAGCTCTTGCTTTTGATCCAATGACGTTCATCTTCTCTGTAGACTAATGTTTAATTACTTCTTAGTCCATAAAAGGCTCCACGAATAGGTAGGGAAAGAAGGTACATAACGGAAGAGCTCTGCGTTACCATGGCAAAGCTTTCTTCAACGAGAGGGCGCCCTGTATCTCGAAGGTTCCGTTAGTGACCTTGAGGAACTGTTACCTTCACAGGTGACATCTCACCCGGCAGAGGTATTCTGAGTTCCCCGATGCCGGGCCCCCTGGGCTCGTGATGGTGCAAACAAGAGTCACAAAATGTCTTTTTTCGAGGATTGGACTCAGATTCATATGAAGGGGCTGATTTTTGCTCTATACACTTTTTCAGCTCTTGTAACTACTCTTTTCTCCAACCTGAACTTATATGAACTACGAAATCATTTTACGCCGATTCATATCCTATTGAGAAATTCACGTTAACCTCACAGGAAAAGTGTTAGGTCAATTTGTTTTCTGTATCTAGATTCAAGCGTTCGCCTTATTTTTACGAGAAGTTTTAATACATTGTGTGATATGTGAACCTTTTTAATCTATGAATATTTAATTTCATTTCACAGATGACTCCTACAATCACCTAGAACTGGACCTTACTTACATATTATCAATGACCGCATCATATGGAATGATTTGTTACTACATCGCAAAAATGAGTACTGTAGTAGAGCTATATCTCTTTTTCTCAGAATTCGAAGAGTTGGGCAAGCCCGCCGATTTTGATGAAATAAACCAGAAATTCGGCAAATACTCCAAATATCATTACTGCTACTTGGAATCGTTAATGATGACCATCCTGCTGGGCTCAAATATATTCAAAGGCAAGCAATGCAGATCGGAAAACGAAATGAAAGGCCTCCACGAAGTTTGCGGCCTCTTCTCGTATACGTGGATGCCATTCAATATCGACTATTTTCCCGTTAAGCAAATCTACTTAATCATTCAACTTTTTGGTGTTCATTATATTTATATGGTTGCTGGGCAAGGAGCTTGGATTTTTTTGGAAACCACAGAGCACATTTTGGTAAGGATTCGTCACGTTGCATATCTGTTCGATGAAGCTATAAAGGAATTAGATCCCAAGGAGAGAAGACAAAAGTTTAACTTCGCCGTTAGGAATCATATCGCTGTTTTGGGGTAAGTATAGTTGGGCAATTCCACCAGCTATCAACCACCAAAAAAATTTTTGGCTGGTGTTAGATTCTGTTACCAAAGCTCCAACGTAATTTCTGATTCTTTCATCATCATCCCTTGAGATTCCTTGGAAGGAGATCTGAACCTCCTTCAACTCCCTAGCCTTGAATTCTCTCTGACCTAGAAGTAGACAACTTGTAAGTAGCCGATATCCATGAAAGGAACTAAGAATTTTAGGACCCAATGGCACTTACGGCCTGATGACTTCGACAATTGCGGAACTAGCCAAATGTTACATCCATGCTCAATCCCTAAAGAGATGGGATGGAATCAAAGGATGCAATCTTGTCAGGAAGCTGGCGCCGAAGAAATATCTGGCGATGGCCAGGAAAAATATACGCTTAACAGTAGGATTTCTGACTAGCCACTGTCAATTAAGGAAACACCTCCATAATATGGGGCTAGTGGACACACCTTGATTCAGGATGTGTGAACAGGAAGATGAAACTGTCAGGCATGCCCTATGGGAGTGCCCGGAGTTATCGTCAATAAGAGAGTGTGTGTTCGGCGAGTCTTGGCTTACACCTGCCGATATAAAGGAGATGTCTCCCAGCCACCTGTCCACCTTCTGGAAAGGACAGGATGGACGATGACCTAGGAGGACAACTCTTCAGGAGGATGTACAATGGGTCACATGTGGCCTAAGTGCGTGGGCTTACACTCACCCTCCCTACTCTACAGCATACGGGGTGATATGGACTTTGGCATCTAACGACTAAGGTGAAGGGCAATACATTGGTACAGAACATAAGAAGCATCCATTCTTGTAAGTGTGATTTTCAGAGAAATTAACTGCGGCTTTACCAAAGACAGACCTGGGACGCCAAAGCTCCTGTAATATAAACTGTGTACTGTCAAAAAGAAAGTTAACTTCCACGTTAACAATTTACTGAGTTAACATGAAAATTGCTATAATTTATGAAACCAGAGGAAAATATGTATTCAAGTAACAGATGATAAGTATCTTGGTTGTGAGAAATTGAAAATAGAAGTTGAATTAGTCTATATAAAATTAATTATTCAAATCCGTATATACAAGCTACGAGAAATTATCTTCACTCTAATGAAAATTGATGGAAATTTGACCAAGAAAAAGTATCTACTGAAAAAAAAATTTTCAATATTTTCAAGTAAATTCCATCAGAATATTGTAGAACAAACCAGCTTAATCGAAAGCGGTTTCGTGAATAAACGTTATGAATATTACTGGAATTTTTTCCTCTTGAAGATGATCACTTGGTGATCGAAACACGTGTCGAGATGTCAAAATAACGGTTTGGTGTTGGGAAAAAACTCCAGTAATAATTATTACTATACCAAAGGTTCTAAACAGTGCATCACATGTAATGAACGTTATATCAAGAATTATTTTGATTGGATCTGAAGCTGGAGTAACTTAACGAAACAATTCATTACAAAAATGTATTATTCAAATGAATGAAAATTGATGGACTTGGGAAGTTGCAGAATTGTATCTTCAATAGAATCAAAAATAAAATAATAATTTTCGCAATATCTGTCGTTGATCTGTAAAATAGGCATAGTTTGAAAAAGGTATAAACAATCGATCGCTTCAAGAACACTTCACTAATTTTCTTCGAAAGCTTCTGATAATTCCTCTTCCATATTCTCTGTTTCACTATCACTGTCGTCATTTAAATCGATAATGAATTTATTTCCATCATTAATATGGAAGTGTCCCATCCCGATATAGTCTTTTTCAACTAAAATTACTTTTTTAATCTTTTTCTGCCAGTCTTCTTCGGTAATATTAAATACGTCTTTCTTAATTATTATCAAATTTTATCAAATTTTGGAAAAAAAAATTTACGCCTGATGATTTCCCCAAATTAACTTAATGGGATTGAAAACACAAAAGTAGGGGGAAGTCTCAGTATGGTGTGTCCATACTTTTCAGCAATAATCTCATACACTTTTTCAAATGTTTTTGTCTGTAAAACTTCAAGTAGTTGGTTTTTGGTGTACCTAGTAATCTTCAAAATACAAATTGATATCCATTAAAAAACTTTGTATTTCATCTTTCCTCGAATTTTTATTCGGTACTTTGATGAGATGTCGCGAATGATAGGAAGCATTGTCAAAAACTAATACACTATTCGCATCCAAATTTGGGATCAGTGTGTTTTCAAACAATTCCTCGAAAATATAAGCTTCTATGTTCTTATGATAGTCAACATTGCAGTCCTCAAGTTTTTTCCACATAATTTCAAAGAATTCGGAACCCATCCTTACTTCCCCCGCAATGCACAATGATTAGTCGCGATCCTTTATTTGCAGTCATATTAGGCGTAAGCATTTTCGAACCATCAGTCCCCCCTTCGTAACTTTGTCGTGAAAGTCATACCAAGTTTCGCCCAAATATAAAATTTGCCGTTGTTCTTGTATATATTTAGTTATTTGTTCTAAATATTTGTTACGCAATTCCACTATTTTTCTGCTTTCCATAACTGCTTGACGTTAGTTTATTATTTTAAATCTAAATCCTAGTTTCTTTATTCAATTCTGAAGAGTTTTATCACTGCAACTCACGTTTTGACCGGAAATATTCAATTTCTTCCTTATGGTTTCAGTTGTAGGAATCTCCTTGCTTTTGTAACAGTCGTATATTGTTTTTTTTAATGATTTTATTATATGAACATCTAAAGGATTTGGTAATCCCGTATCACATCGCGTCTTGCGTTCATAAGGTTTGTTTTTGACTATTTTACGAAAAAGGAATTTCAGTCAAATCTAATGTTGCTTGTAATAGTTTATTTCCCTCGAAACCGAATTTGAGATATAGTTATTACTATTAGTACTAGTCCAAGGGTGCCACATTTTCAGATAATTATAATTGCACCAATATCGAATTTCAACACTCAAATCGCGATCAGTTCTGAACTGAACATTGACAACATAAGGAGTATAAACATCTATTCGTCACCGTAACATAACTTCAAATTTAACTTCATGACTCTTCAGCCAATCATAAAATTCGGTTAGTGAAAATTATCCAATACAACCGCCAATTCTTCAATCTACGTGGACTAGTTGGTAGCGGCTTTATTTCTCTGTATTGGTTTTTTTGGCCTTTAACAGAGCCGACACCTTTAACTATGCACAATACAGGTTACTTCGACTATACTACAAGTACGTGCATGGTTCAACCATCTACTTGTCAGTCCAAATCTGGTCATTCGAAAAAATATTTGTCTTTGTACGTAATTCCTTGTAAGAGTAATTTACTCATGGGAGCAGGTATGCGATAGTTCATTCTTCAAGATATGAAAGAAGTTTGTTCGAACAGAAAATTATCATCATTCGAAACGAATTCCGGCTGTGATTAATTTTCTATGAAAGCTTGATGGAAGTTATTATTTTGATTCACAAGTTGAAGCGACAGAAAGAATAATAGAAGTAATGCAAGAGAAGCCTCACAAACGTACAGACAAACACATTTATTACATATACGATATTGATGAAGAAAAAACTGTAACTTGGTATTGATCAACTATACAAACATTTTGATACCGTCAATTATCAAATTATGCTATCCATATGTTTATCTTGTGAAGATCTACGATTATCTGAAAGATATATAGAAATATGTAGATATAGATAGATATATGTAGAAACATTAACTGGCAAATCAAATTTAAAAAAAAATTGTGGTCTACTAGACTAATAAACTTTCAGAGTATCCACTTCATGTAACTGTATTGTCCCGTTTCAGTCTGGAAAAGAAGCTGAATGACTTGTACAGCGTATTCATGTTTACTCACATTGTCATGACTTCATTCATTATGGGATTTGGTGTCTACGCATATATGAAGGTAATTTTAACCCACACACCCACAAGCAAAATACTATTGTTATTCACAACCATTATCAGGGCCGGATTTAGAGGAGGGTGGGCAGGGCTACTCTTCCGGGGCCTCTACAGGAGGGGGATGCCACATCAAAAAAATAATCAAGCCCTAATTGCAAATAAATCTTTGATTTTATCGAGCATTTCAGTGGCAATACTTTTTTCATGCTGTAATTTATACCCATGAGTTAAAGAGAAATGAAACAAGTAAAAAGATCAGAAAAACGATTGACCCTGCAGGTCATCCTAACAACTTATCGCTTCTTCGAGCTCAAAATTTAAAAAAGTATTTGACAATAACACTTAAATGGAAGATTTTCAAACGCTACTATCTATTGAATATCATTCCTCGAACTAGGCTGAAGCGGACAACAAACAACAGGTTTGTCATCGCCCCATCTGCCTGTAAACGAGGTAACCAACCTTTGAAATTTGAAATTTGCCCAATTCCTCGTATAAGGAAAGAATGTTCCGATTGATTCGGCGGTTACTTGATGAAGATCCATAGTTATTTCATAAACTACACCTCCCGATTTGATCTCCACAAACTTTATTTGAAAAATATATCACAGTAGCTTATTCAACAATGATTTGAATACTGTATTTAAATCACTGTGTCAACGAAACATGTGATATTTTTTTCAAGTAAAGTTTGTGGAGATAATGAAATCGTGAGGTGTAGTTTATGAAAATAAGAAAAGAAAACTTTTCACATATAGTCAGCGGACAAACTTGAAGACTGGCTATGAATCAAATCATCTAAAGAGCAATTCGTCCAGGAATAAGTTCAGTGAAGAATCCTGCACTGACACCCGTTGGATATAATCCAAAGCCCTTCGTGGTATTACCCAGGGGAATAGTTGCTTTCAGATAGGTGTCAGTCCATCAACCTATAGTGTAGGAAGTTGAGACTGGACTAAAGAATTGTTCTTTTAGATGATTTGAAAACTAAATCAATAGAGGATTGCTTCGTTTTTTTTCATATTGTGAATGGTTTCAAAGAATGTTGCTGTTATTGTGGTCACTTTGTAAGGGGTGCATTTGGAAATATTTTATAAAAACCACCATTCACCCACCACACTTTCCAGACAAGTTACATGAATTTATATTGTTAATTATGTTTACTTAACTAGTTGTTTAGACTTCAAAAGTTGTGTTTTATGATAAAGACATACTTTTTTACAGGATAGAAACATTTCTTCATTTATTCTATCTTTTGCATGGTTTATTGGATTGTTCATGGATTCCCACAGTGGACAACGAATTCAGGATGAGGTGAGCTATAACGGTAACATTTCATGTGAATTAAAACCCGAAATAAAAATAATGATACCTGGAACCTCAAGTTGAAGCAGTTTTAATGAAGAGCAACTTATGGGGGTACTTGAACGGGTCTGCAGTCAAATCAAGAACTGTAGATGGAAATGCAAAAGCAGCTAAACACTGAGAAATTGGCAACAGTAAAGCAAGATCCGATCTTATTCTTTGTATCTGCTCATCGGAGCTTAAGCGAATAAAATCATATAAATCTTCGATAGGAATTTGACAAAAACTGAAAGCATTTATCAGTCTTAGAGACATGCGAGAACAGCAAATCTATTAAAGAATATAATCCTCAATACGATGAATCTTGGCGACGAAGGGATATCGTCGCCACCAAGCTGAAGGAAATGGACATTAGTATTAACAAATAACTTGTTATTAGTTTTATTACTTTATAGTTCACCTGATTATTTTCAAAACTTTCGATGGGCTATTGAATCGCGGGGTGAAATACCCACCCCAAATGTTTCAAAAATAAAAATCACAAAAGACTATAATACCAGAAAAAATTGAAATAAACCAAATCAAGGTATTTTGTTCGTTAAAAATAAAAACCTGTTGATTGTCTTTCAAAAAATGAGAGAAACGGTCACCGAATAACAAGTCAAGTAGAAGAAGTATAGGTATACAATGAAGAAGAATCGGTTTTTAATGCAAATTCTGAAAGAAATAATGGTGGTTACACGTCTCACATATTATAGAGAATTGATGTCCTATTCGATGTGTCTGGATTTGAAAAATCTCATATTTGTTTCAAAAATCACCGATAAATGCAAGAACTCGACTTTTAAATAACTTAAGCTGTGTCAAAGAACCAAGAAGTCGTTGCTAAAGCATATTAGGTGGGCTGAAAAGTTTGTAGGCTAACACGCAAACGGCGCTGCTAATATTGAATCCGTATGATTTTCAGTTAACCATAACCTTCAAAAGATACGTAGTAGACATTTCACAGCTGTCAGATTATTAGTTTGTGTGAGTGAAGCAAGTTTTGTTAGTTTGAAGAAAATGGATGAAAAGGATTTTCATGTGTGAAGAAAACATTGATTTTTGGCGAAAAAAAAACTGTTGAAGCCAGGCTTGGCTTGATAAACATTATTCGGACGTATTACCAGGAAAATCAAACGTTGAGAAGTGGTTTGCTAAGTTTAAACGAGGTGAAATGAGCACCGGGGACGATGCAAGCAGTGGACGCCCTAAAAAGGCTGTTACCAACAAAGGCATGAAAAATCCACAAAATAATTTTGGGATGGCCTCAAAGTGAAGTTGATCGAGATAGCTGAGGCTCTAAAAATAACAAAGGAACGTGTTGGACATATATCGTACATGAATATTTGGGTATGCGAAAGCTCTGTTCGGTCAAAGTTGGTGACGCGCGAGCTCTCAATTACCCAAAAAACAACAACGAATTGATGATTCTGAGCAGTGTTTGGAGCTGTTCCACCATAAAAAACCCGAATTACCTAATGCGTCGATATGTAACAATGGATGAAACATGGTTACCCACCAGAATCAAAACGATCATCATAGTGAATTGCACGTGGTGTATCGTCTCCAACGTTGAAAGACGCAACAGTCGGCTGGTAAGGTTATGGTATCTGTATTTTGGGATGCGCATGGTATAACATTTATCGACTATCTTGAAAAGGGAAAATTCATCAACAACGACTATTACATAGCGTTATTGGAACGTTTGACGGACGAAATCACGGAAAACGGCCCCATTTCAACCCGCCATCAGTCGTGTGTTAGATTTCATCTAATGTACCGTGATTGAATACTAATGATAAAAAAATAACATTCTAAGTGGAAATTAAAAAGGAATGTTGCTCCCATACTAAAAATAACAAATACACAGTGCAAAATCTTTTAATTAGCAAACCTCTAAAGAAAAAAAATTGACTTATTTAATAAGTACCTACCAGTAATATTTTGAAATTTAATACTTTAGACTCAATCGTCTTCTTTGGTGTTACAATGAGGACAGGTGAATACAGTAACAGCCGTGTGTTCATTGCAAATTGATTTTGCACATGTTGTACATTGCCTTTTCGAGGACCTATTTTTGCGTAGGTACTGCGCAAAAATGGCATCGTGCCCCTCTCTTCCAGTTGAACTAATGCAGTATGTCTACGAAAAGACTGCTGGCCTAAAACATTTTTTATTTTCTGTTGCAGAGGTATTGATAAAGTTACAGGCAAGATCGCTTCAGAATTAGGGGTTTGGTCGGTGCTTTTGCTAGATCTGTCAGTGTTGCTGTAATATATTATTTGCGAGTTTATTCCAGCAATATTGATCAATGCACAGAATACAGTGAACGGCCATCTATTGCTTACTCTTGTACACGAATATTCTGTTTTCATTCTATCAACAACATCGACTCCACCTTTTGTCAAGTTATAAAATGTTATAACCGAAAGTTTCATCTGATCGCCAGTTTCTGTGTCTATTTCGTAGTCATCATGAAAAATTATATACTCAATAATTTCGTTTGGGTAATAAATTTTCCATCAATCTATTATTTTTCGTGAATTTTTAAAAACTTGCTTCACACCAGGAACCTGAGTAACTAAATTTTTGCGGGGAGTTTTTCGTGAATGTGGTTGCTTAGACCAACCATTTAGTTCCATATGTTTTCCTGTGTATACTAAATCGCTTGAATCGCTAGAACAGACCTGCAATAATTCTTGATCTGTATTATCTTTGGAATTTGATTGATCTGAATCGGTGTTGTGTAAATTGTGCTCAGAGCCTGCATCTTCATCGTTGGACTCTAAATCAGGATCATATGATACTCTTGCTTCTTCTTCTTCCAACATTTCATCCCACACAGTTTGCATCCGCTCTTGCTCTTTTTGTACCACATTATACAATGTATAAATTCACAAAAACAAAATGTTTTTTCACAATTCGATAAAATAATAACGAACGTAATTAGTCGTTAAGTTAGACTTTGTCTGACAATATACAATTTTCTATTATTCAATCAGTCGCGTGTTAGTTACTAGCTAACATTTGAACACTACCTACCTTCTATAAAGACGATTTATTCAAAACTGGTCTTGCACTTCAAGAAGTAACAGAAATAGGGTGGTCAGGTACATTTCTAAGAAGGCATACCTGAGCGTATAAAGTCATAACATTACTACAGTATACAGTGTGTTCTATGAAATAAAATTGTTAGATAAGATCTAACAACGCGACTGATATGGCGGGTTGAGAAAAAGAAAGTGCTGTTTCATAAAATCACACACACACACCATGTAATGAATCGATGAAAACAATGCCAAAATTACGCATCCACCGTATGCTCCAGATCTGGCCCCCAGCGACTTGTTCTTGTTCTCAAACCTCAAGAGGATGCTCGCTGGAAAAAAGTTAGCACCGGCGTTATCAAAACAATTTATTCTCCTATGTGCTTTTCATAGCCACTTGAGAAAATCGTTTTTATTACTATCCACTATTCCTCTCAAAGTATAAACATTTTATGTCCCAGTGTGCAGTGGTGTAATTTACAAAAAAAAATCGGCAAAAATCAAAATTATCCTACTTAATTGAAATCTTACATGGGGCTAAAAATTTACAAAAACTTTTCGTTGAAACTTTTTTGTGGATTTTTGGTAAACAAGTTAAAATTGGACACATGTTAATGCGAATCGCGTGACTATAGTTAATTTTGTTATTTATCATCCCAATCGAAGCAGGAATTGATGTAAAATTTCAATTTCAATCAGCTATCGCTTCTCCAAAAACAACAATCCTCAGAAGCCGAAACTTGTTTGCGTAGTCTGAGAATTAACGAAGTTTCGCCTTTTGACGTACAATTCCTATCTCAGATCGGATTGAAAATTCCATAGTTGAGACGGAACCAACGTTCACATATTGGACTGAATGAATAGAACGAACAACTCACGCTAACCAACCGACTATCGTCCGGCTGTATATCTTTTATATACTCTGAATAACCTTATTTGGCTAATATGCACTTACCTTCAATACGTTTTGTAGAGTCTTGCTGTGGGAACTACTCTCTACAACGCCGACTGGTCTCATTGCGAAAAACAGTTGAAGAAAGACATCATGTTCGTACTTATGCGTTGTCAACAACCGTTGGTTTTCAAAGCGGATCCGTTCGGAAATATGGATCACTGTATATTTCTTGCCGTAAGTTATCATTGGAAATCAAAGTTCAGAACATATAGAATATTATTTTCAGGTCGTCAAAGCATCGTATTCTTACCTTACTATATTGAGTCGCTAATGGGACATGCAACTGATCGATAATAAAAATTATACACGCCTTCACTAACTCACTGTTTTAGAAAAACGAATAGATAGGTACATACAATTTGCAAAGACTATTTGAGTTTTTGTGACAAACTTTATATTTTTGATCACAGTACAAAATATAAAAATTACAGCATTTCTCACTTTGTTGACTATCAGCTATAAAATCATTTTTACTCAAATGTAGTTTCAACTGTTCTTGCTAGACTTACTATATGCCAGCATTGCTCATGTTAATCAACTAGTAATCACTCAATGAACCTCCTACGAACGACAAACGTCAAAAGACGAATCTTGTACGAGCTAAGGTTCAACGAGGTCTTACCTTTCTCGTGCAATTCCTAAATGTATTTCAACCAACACTGGGGAAATGTATTGTTTTTGGTTAACATTGCTAAGGGGAGAGGTTGGAGACAGAAATATGAACCTGAACTGAATTTTCGAACAACATTCTGGATGTATAATATGGAATACCAAATATGAATCTGGGAAGGAAAAAAATGTTGGCTTTCTACTTCTCCATCTTCATACAAAAATTTGGAAAACTTCCGAAGTTTCCCATACTTGTTTCTACTTCTTTTTCATACATATTTTTTGTATGGAGATGGGGAAGCAGAAAGCCAAAAATCTTTTTTTCCAAAAGCTAATTCCTCCTTAGAAATATACCCTTTTCAATTTTATCAAATATGACATCTGACCATTTCTCTTTTGGCCGTTTTGGCGTTCATCAAAAGAAATGACGTTTTCAGGACGGAAAGGTATTATTTTCCAAACGTAAACCATCGTAGAAAGCTCAATACATTAATTTTATTTATCCATCAATTATTCAACTTTTTAATAATAAAATCCATAAGTTGCAAAAATATATTTATTGACATCACACTCTGCACATAGGTACAAATATACAATAAGATAACTAGATTGAAAGTGTGTGTATTTCTGCGACGATGTTAAATAAATGATCTAATAACAAGACCATTTCTTGAAAGTGGTTTCAACGACAAAAATTAGGTACTTCAACTCGCTGCTTCTTACGAGCATTCATTCCTTCGAAAAACTCGCGAATATCTTCTTCTCGCACGATTTTTTTATTTTCCGCAAATTTTTTCAAATACTCGGCCAGGCGTTCTTTCAGATCATTGTAACCGGCGATACAGTCTACCAACTGAACTCTGTTCATAGAATTCATGAATTCTCTGTCATGTGTTTCTACTACCTCCTGTGCTTTTGCTTTCCCTTTTTCTTCATACAAATGAACAGGGTCTTCGGAATCCAGTAAAAAAGCAACGTCTTCGTTTTCATACATTTTGAGGCAATCATCGCAAGTGCAAAGCGCCTTCCGCCAGTTAACCTACAAATAAATATTCTATATGTATAAATATATTGAGAAAGCAGTCAAACTGCTGTAAAATAATTCCATGAAAATCAAAAGATAAATAGATAAGTATTACTCTGATCATTCCCATCTTCAACTCATATACAGTTCCATAAAATTCTTAAGCTCTGTAGATACTACAGAGTGTATTGATATTATTGCAAATCTAACAATACCACTTCCGATGTATAGAGACTAAGTAACAAGATATTGAAGAGTGAAATGTCCTGTGGACCAACCATTTAGTTCCGTCTTTTCCTGTGTATACTAAATCGCTTGAGTCAGCAGAACAGACCTGCAATAATTCTTGATCTGTATTATCTTAGGAATTTGATTGATTTGAATCGGTGTTGTGTAAACTGGGCTTAAAACCTGCATCTTCATCGTTGGACTCTAGATCAGGACAATATGATACTCCTGCTTCTTCTTCTTCCAATATTTCATCCCACACAGCTTGCAGCCGCTTTTGCTCTTTTCGGTACCACATTATACAATGTATAAAGTAACAAAAACAAAATGTTTTTTTCACAATTCGATAAAATAATAACGAACGTAATTAGTCGCGAAGTTAGATTTTGTTCAACACAACATAAAATATTCTACCTACTATATAATCAGTCGCGTGTTAGTTACTAGCTAACATTTGAACAGTACCTTCTATGAACACGATTTATTCAAAACTGATCTTGCACTTCAAGAAATAATATAAATAGGGTGGTCAGGTACATTTTTAAGAAGGCATACCTGAGCATATAAAGTCATAAAATTACTACAGTATACAGTGTGTTCTATAAAGTAAAATTGTTAGATGAAATCTAACAACGCGACCGATGGCGGGTTAAACCGCTTTTTTGAGATGTATTCAAGCACTTGTATGACAAATATTCATTTCGGAGGAAATTTGACATGTAGATTTCCTCGGATTCATGTTTATCTGAAAATTATTAATTCTCATTGAAAAGGACACAATGTCTAACTTATTTCATACATACCTCATTTATCAAATTTTCTTTAGTTTCCTGGTCCATTCTGTCACCAAAGATTTTGATCCAATAATTTGAACATGGTTCTGGTTGTCGTCTTTCGGGATACAAGTTTCAATAAATTCTCGATGTCTTAACACTGTTTCTATTGTATTTGTAATACATTTGTATCATACCTCTTTTTTCTTCATTCGTGAAAACCATTTTTCGCCAAAAATTCAACAATACACAACAAAATATCATTGAGTGTAACAAATTGAAAGTCAAATTTAAGAACATCAAAGTTAAAGCCTATCATGATAAAAATCAATTTTTTTTTCAATAACTACAGTTTTTCGAAAAAGAATGATAACTTATGATATATCATCTATTCAAAACAGAAAGAATCCAATGTAGCGCTCATGAGAAAAAATAAAGTTGATGATGGTGGCTGGAAGACGAAAAGTCGGAAAGCAAATCTGAAAACATCATTATGTAGCAGGGAAAAAGTGGCAATGTGGAAGTGCAATTTATTTTCGAATCTGTTCAAAAATCTGTTTTAAATCTGTTTTCACGTTAACTAGCTGTCACACCTCTACGAACGACAACCCTCAGAAGTCGAAACTTGTGCGAGCTAAGGATTAACCAGGTTTTGCCTTTTAACGTGTGATTTCTAACAAGTGAAAATCGATCGTTCAGACTGGGGCTTGAACCACCGACCAACACGGCAGTCAATTCGAGTGAGTGAACAAAGCACTCACGTCGAACCGCCTGGCTACCGACCTTCAAAAAATAAAAACCATTTATCGAAATTTCTGTTTTTTCCGGATATCTCCGGATATACTCGAAATTTCAGAACTTTCTCAACGGCATGTTGTTAGTCAGGTAAATGCGCAACTTTGCCCCGATTCAACCATCTTCGTATCTCTCATAGTTTCCGAGATACCAATGGTGAGGATGGAATTTGAAACAACCTGTATATTAAATTGCCTTGATTGATCCAAATGAAGATGCAAATATTGATAGTATACTGCTCGTTGAAATTAGTTGAATAAAATAAGAACCTCTCTGATTGATGCTTTTTGATTTGGATTTTATTGATTTCTCACGAATAATTTTGACAAACTCGTTCTCTATTATTTCACGGTATGTGAATGCACCACCATAGATAGGCACAAGCAGTGCGTGCAAACCCAAAGACACTATATACCAAGTTAATGGATTTACCACCAGAATGAAATTAGAGCCATAAACTTTGATTATCACATCATTGGCAGACATCTTGTGGTTAACACTCGCTATGGAAATCAAAGAGTAACAGCATTCTTCACATCAGTTAAGTAATTTTTTCCACTAAATTGAATATATAACTCTGAAGTCATGTGGCAAACCACAATTGAATTGAAAATTGAATTTTGGGGATTATTAGACGACATTTCATTGGTACCGTAATTTGTCGAATGAGTTTTGTTAATTCAGGATTGGCGTTTCGTATGTAGCGGTGTTCATATGTAACGGATTTTGGAAATAGTTCTATGTTATTTACGAATGTGATGATCTTCGGGAAGTTGCGATATCTGGGAGTTATCCTGGATAAGTGCCTTAATTTTCAGGAACATTTGAGCTAGCGATCCAACGAGCGGGTTCGGCGCAATAATATTCGGTCATTGTAGGTAACTTGAAGCTTAGTGTTGATAACAAGTTACTGATTTTGAAGTAAGTAATTAGACCACGTTTGTCCTGTATTTTGCAACCTCAAAAGAACTTCTCTGCGAAGACTCGAGATGATGCAGAATAACGTGCTCCGTATTTGTATGAATAGTGACAGATACATTCCATTGGATGATCTATTAGATTTCTGGCAGAAGTTGAGTCGGCCACTGACCATATTAGAAGGCTGTCTCATGAATTCTTCAAGTTCTTCCTATCGAAAAACCCGCTGAGGAGGGATGTCACGGCACTTAGAAGTTACCATAATCAGCCCCGTTAACACGAGACGTAATAAGGCTTTGTTGGGCAGAGAGGTAGCTCTCTGCCCAACAGGTAATAACATCAGCTGAGCGTCTCCAATATCCTATCGGGAGGATATGTGGAAACGTTCTACTTGCGGATATCATTTTTATCCTTTCTTACTTGAACAATATTGTACTCAAGATTTTGAAAATATATTTGAATATCAATGAATTGTATTCCCTCTTGTATACTCATTTATAGTCTCTTTCCATGGATGTCCCCAACCATCCATTTCCAAGGTGACCTGCTCAGGATTAAGCTGAGTCGACTTCCGGTACCTACGCAATTCTAGGAGGATGCAAGTGTCCAATAAGTACCTAGATACATTTTTATGGTATTATCTCTTCATACTCATCCTGTTTGACAAAATATAGTCAATTACAAGTTAGTAGTTACGAGTAACCAGTCACAAGTGAAACCTAATTTTGAGGTAACGTACGTTCCCCCTTTCAAATATTCAACTTTGAAAACAGTCATTTTTCGAAAGTAAACTGTTAAAATGATACCTAGATGTTACTTTAGAAATATATACATTTTGTTCCGACGCGACGGCTAAAAACGGATAATAATGATTCGGATTGTAACGGTCATGCATCCCCACCATCCGTGTTCGTGGTTACGTTACAGGTCATTTTCCTAAAAATGATACGAGCTTTGATATTGTGGAAGAAATATCATTATTGAATATTTTCTATTGTGAATATCGATAATATGATTCCAAGTTCCAGATTTGTTGTCATTAAACAATAATATTGAATTATAAACAAGTAAACAGAGGTAATGCAGTAGAAACAAAGTGAAATTATCCCAAAAATGTATCCAGCATTTATATCTCATATTTCATAACGTATGAATCATATTTTGAAATTATATTTTCGAAAAAGGAATAAATTTATAACATAGAATGGGTAATACATTTTGCTTGGTCACATTTGTCCAGTAATGTTTGTGTCCTCTGAAATTTTTGACAAAATTTAAATTCACATTTTTTGCTGATAAGACAGAGGTCTCTAGAGTTTTCACCTACTAGTTTTCACCTACTTAAACACAATAAACAACCTAAATACCTAGGAATTACACTAGACAGAACGTTGGGTACGATCAAACCAATACCTACTTCTGGCTCTCTACCCTTAGCCACATAGGCCCTTCCCACCTCCGTAGAGAGCACGCTTTTTTCAGGAAATACAAGATCATTAATAAGCCTCAACTACCGATCCACTCCGATACTCTTCGCCTCGAAAGAAACCGCCTCCGCTCCAGGCATCCCCCTCTCAGAACTGGAAAGTCTCTGCATGATTCCGGTTTTGACTGCCCGCTGACGAGAAGAATGGGAGGTCAATGCTCCACTAGCACACCACATGCCTTGCATATCCAGCAAACGACACGGATTCGACGTACCCCACAACACATGGTCAACCCTAAATAGAATTAGAACCAAATGCAATAGATGTGCTGACTCACTTTGTAATTAGAGTAAAAAGATTACCCCCAGATGTGACTGTGGAAATGATATGCAAACAATCAGCCACATCGTTGAAGACTGTCCACTGAGGGCCTACCCAGTGATCCCTGTGACTTTCGGACAGCGACTAAGGATGCAATTGAATATATATGTGACTTAGATATTTGTTGGTAAACCTAATTTCCTATGTCTTTTATGCTTTCATGCAATTATGTTTGTAACGTTAACTTTTTTGTGATGTGAATCAGCCATACGCTAAATAAAAAAATCCGTAGTTTATCGCTACAATTGCAAACAAAAACCATGAAAACTTCCAAAACTCAAAATGTCAACTAATTTCATGTCAAATATCTTTTCGGCCTAGTCCGGTGAGTAATTACTACTCGGTTTAGGCCAAAAATGCTACTTTCTTGAAGATAATTCATCCACGACGTGGGTACTTTCCGGGATTGAATCCGGAAGTGAATACTTCCCGGACGGATTCCAAAAAAATTGATCTTTTGATTGAAATGAAAGAATTTTTCGGATTTGATTTGTGTTATGTAGGTTTGAGAATTTGAGACACACTTTCATTTCATTGAATTTTATACAGACAATACATTGAGTTTGAAATGTTTTTGCTATTATCATCGAAATAAAATATGTCTAATAATCAGGAGTCCAGCTCTTCGAATAAAAAAAATCGCAGTGTATGTAATACTTCCAGATGTATTTAGTATAAAAATTTCTAAATATTACTGCAATATCACTCAGAAGTTGTTCAAAACCAATCATTCAATAATATGTAGATTTCTACTGCCTCGTTGTGAGTGGTTTTATTATTAGTATAAGTAAATAGAAGTGTAGTTATGAAGAGTATATGAATACATACGCCACTTACAATTGATTCATTTCATTGACTTTTATTATCCGACAAATTATGTTAAACAATCTCTAATGACTGTAATTCAACAATCATAAAATATTATAGAAGCGAAGCTGCATTCGTGGAGTACGACAAAAATAGTTGTCTTTACTAGATGATGATACTACATAATGATGGTCGATGAGAAGTCCATTTCCTTTGAAATCAAAAGGCGGTTTGTCTTCTTTATTCGTTTCTTCAGCATGATTTACCTCATTACTTGTTAGACGAAGTTGGTCAGATATATTTAATGAAATGCACATTCATTATCAACCAATACTGTAAATTGTATCCCAAATCAACAGGTCACCACCGGTGTAAGTATGGTAATACGCTCAGTTGCATAAAAATGGCCACCTTAGAATGTTGTCTAATTTCGATCTTGAATAACTTTTTTATATTCGACCCGATTCTGATGACTTTCCTGATGAATGGGAGGAAATTTATCCCAGAATGATTCACAGCAAACATATGTCCTGAAAATTTCCGAGGACAGATTATACGACGCAAAACAAAGTTATGTTCCTATCACGTAATTACTAGCAACAAATGAAAATTGAACCATCAACACGAAATGAAAATTAAAATTGAAAGATTTAAAGTCAAATTACTTCACGACTTTTCAATTGTTAGTATCCACAAACGTCTTCGGATGATGACCGGACTTTCGAGGAACTGTCGGAGAACAAATATGTCGGTGCAACAAATATGCTTGCCGTTCCAATCTTTATCTACTCGTTTCGAGCAATGAAGTGGACTTGGGAGGAGCTGTATCAACTCAACGTAAAGACCCAAGAAATGATGCATCTCTATAGGAGTTTGAATCCCAAATCGTCCGTTTCATGGTTGTATTTCCCCCGACAACAGAGAGGTCGTAGACCACCAGAGCAAAACGATATTTGTCGTTGAGTTTTCAGCTCCTGGCGAGATGAATATCGTCAGAAAAGAGGAGGAAAAACTGATAATGTATCGAGATTTTCTCTTCGAACACCGCAGACTCTAGCCAGATCACTCTGTCATGATGGTTGTTCTAATTATTGGAGTCTTTGGTGTAATGATGTTCTCTCTACTCTCGAATCTTAAAATCATAACGGCTTGCCGCACTAAGGCAGAAATATTAGCCGCACAGATGCAGAAGGCTGCCATTCTTGGCTCACTGTGCTTGCTCAGGGCACATGATTCTCGGACCCAATGATCACTTACCCTACGCTGTGGGGAGTGGTCATTGGTTGATAATGCTGGCGCGCCCTCCCGATTGTATCGCGGCTTTTGGGAATAAGGCCTGACCAGCGCACACTACAATGTGTTAGCTAAAGCTGTTTTTCAACTCAACCCTGTTATCTATATATTACTGAAAAATCAAATGTCAGCTGTTCTACTATACGGATAATCAAATCGAGATTCAGAAAAATAGGCAGAACTTACCACAGGCCGGAAAGTGGTCCTAAATTCAGGAGTTTCAACGCTGATATTGTTCCAACTGCCTTGAGAAATAGACAATAATGCTTGGAGTCTAGCTAGTTGCTCGAGTACTACTTTTCTTCAAAGAACAAAACGCAAGTACTACGGGGAAAATCATTAAGGCGCTCTTAGAGCGGTGCCTGTGCGATTCATATTGGTTTTGAATTGCTGGAAATTAAATTCATTTGAAGAAACGTTCTCAGGAAGTTTATTCCACATAAACGCAGTTCTTCTGTTGAAAGAGTTCTCAGACAGTGAAGTTCGAGGTGTACTGAGTTGAACCTCAAAACGATGAGCAGTCACAGTCCGTCGCATATTTCTGATATGGTGGAATCAAATGTGCCAAGTCACTTTAATACATCCCGTGTATGTTTGGGGGCAGAACTCCATACATGAGAACAATACTCCAAAGAATATCTGATCTGAGCACCAAAAGTTGCTGAGGTGTGTACAGTTTTCTGTTTCGGAACAGTGTTCTGAACTTTTGAATAGCAGCCTTCGTAATCTCAGCGACATGATTATGTCAAGACATATTGGTGTCCATTTTAACCCCTAAAAAACTTATCGAAGCATAAAGCGGAATTGTGTGACCCGACATTATTATATCCGGTTCGGAGACATTTATCTTCTTGGAGAAAACCGATGCCTGTTTTTTTTGTGGCATTTCTTTGAACCTGGTTGCAACTGGGTGTCAAAATTAGCAGTTGCCATCAACATCTCTTTTGGAATGATGCTCAGTGGCGAAACGTTATTTCGAGGCATGAATCACGATTTCGAGTGAATTATAAATGTTAGAAAGCGCGTTTGAACGAGAACGGGTGGAAGATTTATGGAATTTATGGAGCGTGCTTTCAGCTTTCATCTCAGTCATCAATGAGGATTGCTGATACTATAGACCGTAATATCAATGGATAGTCATATTGAGTTATTTTCCTGAAGATGGGGCATTGGCAGCAGGAAGATTAATTGATAAAATTTCAGCCAACCACGTTGTGTCATATTCTTATGCAGGACAATGCGGAACCATGTTCCACCAGGTGTTTTACAGAATTGAAATTGAGATAGAGACGTTTAATTGATGCGCATACAAATCCTGTTGGATATGTCTGCAGAAAACCACCTAAAGAAGCTGCTGGCCACGCTAGAGGAGGCAAAACTCGATATTGAAAAATTGGTTTGTTGTTTCTTCTTTCAAACTTTCGCAACTTATATTATGATTTTTCCAAAATTATTCTGGACAAAAAATATCATGCATAGAGAACACAATGATTCATGAATCTGAAACAAACTGCGATATCTGAATAAACGAAGAAACAATGTATAAGAAATGACCAAGCTTGCATACAGAATGGTTTTGGGTGTTATCTAAAATATGTAAGTCACTAAAGGTATCTTGAACCTTCCATTTCTTGAAAAAAGTTTGAAATCGGGCTGAAAAATAAACAAAACTATATTAATACAGAATCTGCTGAAATGTAATAAAGGGCAAACTGAAAAGTTCACCCTGAAAAGTCACTACGTAATGTAAACCATTGAAGAGTGCAGTCAATCAGTAGTTTGTCGTTTTCATAAATTTTGACTGAAAAAAATCAATTGAAAAAATAATTGTATACGTAGCTTTCTTAAGTGATCGACGTTTCGAAGAATATTTTCTTTGTCTTCAAAACCTGAAATTCACTGTAAAACTTTCAACTCAAATTGTGATACTAGCTCTATTTTTTTGACATAGTCAGTTGAATGAGTTGTTCAGATGTCATATGTGATAGAAATTCAGTTAAGGTTCATATTTACGTTTCCAATCTCTTTTCTTAGTAATGTCAACCAGGTACGATCCACAGCTAATAGGAATACACTTGTTACCTGCTGAAAGAATAACATTATTGGTTATAACCGATGCGAGTCTCAATTTCTCAGAAAAACCGGGAACAAAAGTTGTGAGTAATGTATATTGTTGTTGGATTTGATGTTCGTTTGTTGTTTTTTTTTTGCTCCAAAACTGTTTTAATGATAGTATTTTCTCTTCATCATTAATAACTGAATTGCTAACTATCTTTGTCATATCATAGAAACGTCTTATTCCCTTTGTGAGAGTTTTTTTTATATACACACGTATCAAGAGCGTTCATCGATTTTTTTTATCATAACATCGAGAAAATGAATCTAACAACGAACTTTGTTTTCTAATGTAAATTTCATCGTGGATTCTCTTGATTTCAAATAATCCAAGAAAACGTTGATATCATCTGGGTTATGGTCCCAGATAGCGGATACATCATCAACATATCCCCACGATATCTATGGACACTTCTGGTAAGTTTCGAAGTATGTTTCCTCAAATTGCCCCATGAAAATATTACTCAGAATCGGTGACGAAGCCCATTACCATTCCAAATCATTGTTGATGAACATCCTAGTTGAACTAGAGAAAAGTTTTATCGGTACATAATTTATGAAGTTCCAAAATAACTTCTACATTCAGTTTCGTTCTATTCTTTGGATAACTATCGTTTTCAAATTCAGTTCATGCAATTGCTAGGGTTTTATCGAACGTAACATTGGTGAAGAAACTCACAATATGGAAACTCACCAAGATATCTCCGTTTCTAATTTGTAATTTCACTGAAATCAGAAATATTCCTTATGATACTGTTCCTATTTCCAAACAATTGTTTCAAAGTGTGAAGAAGATATTTCGCAAGTTTTTTACAAAGATATTCGATTGAACTGACATTTTATCTCAGAGGTCAATTTTGTTTTTGTATTTTTGGTAAACCATAAAAGTGTGGAGGTTTACTATAGCGAGAAATGAGTCGAGTACGTTTTGTTTTTGTGTTTGGCTAAAGTTCTATATATCTTCTGTTCCACCGATTTCTTTGGATTTTTTCAGTTTCTCAAAAACATTCACGGTTGTAACCATGGATCGTACATGGTTGCCCTCACTAAGGAGAGAGGTTGAGAACGGAAATATGAACCATAACTGAATTCTCAAAAAACATCCAGTTAATGTATCCATGTAGACTGTTACATATGACATCTGGACATTTCATTCTTGTGACATACATTAAAAGAATAAAAGCTATCACAATTTGAGGTGAAAGTTTTACAGTGAATTTCAGGTTTTGAAAACCTTTATCTTTCGGTTTTCGAACATCTTTGAAATTAAAAATTCAATAACCAGTGTGAACAATTTTTTTTTACCTAGAAATATGGCACTTGAGCATTTTCACTCACTGGCTTTATTACATAGTATATGTCAATTCTTGGGGAATATATTTAAATGAGTTATACATGATCAAAGCAAGGTTAACAAACTCCCATATCTTTGAAAATTTTGGATATGAGATTTCAAGTGCACAAGAAGAAAGTCATAGTCAAGTGGTTCAACGGCGTACATTGGAAAAAAACTTCATAGTATTTTTATTCCTCGGCCCACTCTGATTCCTGATTGAAAATTGTAACACACAAGTACACTTACGCGGTGTATTTATATGTATCGAGGGTTCTTGAGTGAGTCAAAGGTTGTTGAAATGTATGAATTGATATGAAACAAACCGTTCAAATGTATCATTTCTTAAAATTATCTGACAATCGTATGAAATTATTAGAAAATTACAAAACTTAGAAAGATAACAACATTCCTTAGTGTCCATAAAATATATTCTGGTAAATGCATACCATTTGTCAACATCTTTCTTTTTTTGATTGGGTACGTGGCACAACTAATTGGACTCCACCTCTCTTCCACATCGTGTCACAATCGTCTTCTTTCTGTTTTGCGTTTTCTGGCTCCATAAGCATAAGACTCTTTTGATTTTCTTTCTGAATAACTAGCTCTTTCAATTTCGATTTCTCCTTCAGAGCTCTAATTATATCAGATTTGGAGTTCAAATCTCCGTTCGTTTCGATTTCAAGGGAGTATAATCTCTGAAAGGGACTTTGAGCACACGAACTTTCCCATCTTTACCGGAAATAATTTATTGCACTCTACCCAAAGGCTAATCAAGTGTTTTCAAATAATCATTCCCGATAATGACGATCTTTTCTTCCTTGATTTCTCTGTAGTTATGCTTTGTCATATGTAAAATTAATTTACTCAGGTATTCATCTCGAAACCTCTCTCAGAGGTTCAATGGTATCTTCTGAATGTGCCTCAGATAGCGTCTCACTTCATCTAAACAGGGTATTTCAGATTGCTGAATTTCGTACATGAACTAAGATGGTGTTAAAACCGCTAGTTTTTAATTGTTGTCTAATGTCAAATGTAAATCATAATTTGACATTTCACTAGTTCGGACTTCCATTGTCAAATATATAAAATGATTCGAAATCCCTGAAACAACTGAAAAAAAAGAATTGAAAATGAATAGCTGAAAATAACAATTATATTAGGCAAAAATAACCTGAAATGAAATAATAGTGAAATAAAATACAAGTAAAAATAGGATGATTGAACAAAAAATAAAGAAATAAAAATAAAAAGTTGAGAGATTTCAAGCCACGTATGCCCACGACGTTTCGATTGTTAGTATCTACAATCATCTTCGGGTGATGACTGTATTGATTCCTCCGAGAGATGACTATTTATGGGTCGTTCGAGTACTTCCACTAATCCCTGCTTTTAATTTTTTTTCCGCTTCACTGGTTCAGTGGGAGATGACCGTTCGGCGAGAGTTGGCCATTTTTCGCTTGATGATGGGTTTCCATATGTTGCGTATCTCTACGCTATCTTGGCTGGATACAGTATTGGACAGCATATATGCGACTTCTTTGAATATTCTCCCAAACCAATGTTCCTCTCTGTGTATGATCTCAGCTTGGGACCACTCGATGTTGTGTTGATGGGTCCAAACATGGTCTGCTATTCCTGATTTGCTGGTTTCCCCTCGCTGTGTGTGTTTCTTGCGCTCGGCAATGCGAATATTCAATGACCTCTTAGTTTCACCAATATAGGATATGCCGCACTCACAGGGTATCCAGTAAATGCAATTCTTGAAATCGCAGTCCGCGTTTGGTGGCCTGGTTTTCGTGAGGCTGCTACGGATAGTGTTACCGAATCTAAAGCAGGTTCTGTGAAATTCATCATGAAACATTGTCAATCACCTTCAAACAAATAATTTGACATTTTTGAATGTAAAAATGCCACCACTACCTTTAACCCCCTTCGAATGACAGCTACAACCCCCAATTTTTTTAATGGGAAGTATAGCTTTGTGATACATCGTTTAAGAGGTCCTTTCATTTTCTCTTCAACAATCAAGATAAAATCGAATAAAATCATATGGTTACCGAAATTCCATAAATTACACTCAAAAACTAAAATGTAATGCAAAACGTAGTGAAATGTGGAATACGAAAAAGAACTATGGTTGTTAAGGAAGTAGATGTTCAAAAATGTTCACCGCGAACGTCTTGGCAACATCCTAATCTCAAATAAAACTGTCTTCTAGCCAACCTTCTGACCAACCTAATCGAAAGCGTTATTCGTTGTTTCAAGTCATTCAAATCTGAAGATTTAGTTTTCTACACATTGCTTCTCACATATTCCTATAAAAAGAAATCTAATAAAGAAAGATCGCGTTGGCCATTCAATCGATTCTCGCCTCCCTATCCCACCGATTGGGAAATATTGTATCGAGGCGTTGCCGGACATCAACTTGGTAATGTGGTAGTTCATATTCACTGAAACTTGAGGGGTTTCCTGAATCAGGATATAAATTTGCTAAACTTGGAATGACCTCATTTCGAAGTGTTGCCAAATAATCATCGCTATTCAAGTTGTCCTCAATAAAAAAGGGATCAGTGATATGGTTTCCCTGCCCCAACATTAACCTTTTGACGGTAATGCGTGTGTTCTTCTCTCATCCAGTGAGGATTTTCCGTTGACCAGTAACGGAAATTTTTCCGATTAGCATAACCGTTGAGAGACAAAGTACACTCTTCAGAAAACATAACATCTCCTAATTCAATGATATTGTTATCCTACATATCCATCATTTGCACACAAAAATAAGTTCTTCTATCAAAATCGTCTTTCATGAGCTCCAAGTAGGTATCATTTCATAGGGATGCATTTTATTTTCTTTCAATATGTTTACAATTGATGTATGGCTAACATTGAATGTAGTGGATGCCTATCTACTCGATGTATGAAGGTTTTCCTCAAACTTAAGCATCACCTTTAATTTGAGTTCATCACTCATGGCATTGGCAGCTGCTGTTTTTACCTGCCCTAAACAACCAAGCTCGCGGAACTGCTTCTCTATTTTGCTTATTGTTTCTTGAGATATGGGCGGTAATTCAGAAAATTTTTCATAAAATAGGCGACCTAGTTTCTGATGTGTTCGGGTTTTATCTCCGTAACCAATCATTATCAAAACTGTTATTTTATGCATTACCGTTAATCTAATCATTTGTCACTTGAAGTTAACGAACTTTAAACTCAGATCAAAATACTGACAACTAATGTGGTACCATACAAAACAAGTTGACAAGCTGACATTGCCATGAAAATCATTTATTTTTGAAGAATACCTTCTGAAAAAAACATTGCTATGCTTTTTACTCACCTTCTTATTATCAATACCTCAACATGAAAGAAGTTTATAGTATACTGCAATGAGTTTTGCATGTATTTTATCGAATTTCGGTAACTACATGATTTTAATTCATTTCATCCTAATTGTTGCTGTGAACTCGAAAGCGATAACATTTTTGAATAGAGAATGAAGAGACGTCTCAAAGGATATATCACAAGCCAATAATTCCTATTGAAAAATTAGAGGTTTTACCTGTCATTCGACGGAGGTTGAAGGTGTGGGTAGCATTTTCCCATTGAAGTATGTCAAATTATAATTTAAATTAGACGTGTTTCGGGATTTTGTTAAAATATGTTTTGTAACCTAAATAATGAATTCATTCCATTTGGCTACATATTATATAATCGTGTTTTGAATAAGTCAAAATCATTCAAGAGTGACGGGTGTCCATCAGCCCATGTCAAACTAACTTCGTACCTTCCTTCATCATTCATACGAATTGAACTCAAAAACTTTTCAATGAAATCTCCTTCAGCTTTTTTTTGCCTTTTGCTTTTCTGGACCGGAAATACTTGATATTTCAAGTCCCCACAAAGATGAGATATTATTTTTGCAAAAAAGAGAACAAATGTCGAAGAAACCCCTCAACGTCCTGAATGGGACTTGGAAATTTTACCCATCAGTATCCAATCTAAACGAGTTTTCATGGTAACTAACACACATTGCAAGGAATGTCGAATATCAGTGAATAGTTTTCCAGCAAAGTCGGCTCCAATTAAAATCCCTATTAGACAATCTTTGGTATAAGTAATTGAAATACCTATTTCGCTTAGCATATTTCTCTAAGGACCATATCGAATTGAAATAACGTTATTACAAATGAATGGTTGATCTTGAGCATCAAAATTACAAATGTATCTTTCGTTTAAATTTTAGAGACCCTGTATCAATTATGGCTCTAACAGACCAAGATTTCGAGGGATCATTCAATTGCACAACAAGAGTTTGTAGAAACGTTTCATCGTGCTAGGTTATATTCGATAAACTTTCCTATTAAAATTTTCCGCTTTTCATCAAATGTCAACTTTCTCATGCCATCTTCATTACATTCGATGAAACACATTTTGATGATTTTTTATTGAATGAACCACAAGCAGGAGATAGGAAAAAAATACTTTAAATTACATTCTTTTTTTTCCTTGTTTATGTCGAAACCTGACATAGCCAATAAAATTCATTTTTTATTTTCTACTTATAATTTTAGGAGCGGAATCTGAATCATAATTGGAACTGCGCTGCCATACTCGTAAAGTTTTCTCTGGCAAACAAGATTCTACTAGAGGATATAGCATTACCGCACATTTAATGGGAGTAACTCCTAAGGTTCCCAATGATCTGAGCTGAGATTCTATTTGGTCATAAAGTGTAGTAAGTTTCAATTCAGAATTTGAATTTGACACAATCAATTTAGAAAGCTGTCGTACATAGAACTCAACGACTCGTCCCTACCGAAACGAGATTTCAAACTTTCAATAAGCATTGGGTAGTTTTTATCAGAGGGAGAATAACTTTCTACCAGTTGTCTGGCCCGAGATTTCAAAGAAGTTGCTTGAATAGAGCATTGAAACTTAACTTCATTTTCAATAGAATCGTCCTCGTTTTATTCTTTCAAATTGGCCCTAGAAAGATAACCAATTTTCAATTTCACCACTGAGTCTTTTGAGTTCTATCAATGGCAATTTCATATTAGTTTAATACTTGTACTGATACTAGATATTTCAGAGCGAGAATCTCTATTCAAGCTTCCTACTCTAGCCTCAAGTCTATTGTACTTCCCTAAATATTCATCATCTCGAGAAATTTCGGCATCAACATCGTCAACGGGTGTATCATCATCATGCAACATCAAGTGGAAGAATTCTATACAGTTCCATCATGGTTTCCAATTTCAACTCCAGAACTCTCAGGTTGCCATGTAGATCACTTATGGCATATCTTGGACTCGGTGAAAAGTAACAGCCTTCAGATTTTTTTCCATACTACTATCACGGTCGCCAAAAAATGTAACACACAAGTACACCTACCCGGTGAATTGATATGTATCAAGACTTCTTGACTGACTGAAAGGTTGTTGAAATATACGAATTGATATGAAATAAACTGTTCGAATGTATGATTTCCAAAAATCTCCTGACAATCATATAAAATATTAGACAATTACAAAACTTCGAAACATTCCTTAGTAACCGGAAAATATAGTCTGGCCAATGCATACCATTTTCCAACAAAGATGAACACCTTGTCGGTACATACTCCTGCAGAAAGGTGAAAGGTGAATTGTACAGTACAATTGCCTTGGATCAAGGCAATTGTACTGTACAATTCGTTGGTGGAGACGCGAACATCAAGTGCAATCTTGATAGCCTGGAACATCAAACGAAGATTGGAAATGTGTTTCTCTTGTGTAAATACTTTCACGGGAGGTGTTCACGTGACTTGACATATTCGATTCCACCACATACCTATCAGAAATACGCGACGGACTGTGGCTGCTCATCGTTTTGAGGTTCAACTCAGTACACCTCGATTTTCACTGTTTTAGAACTCCTCCAACTGGAGTTTATGTGGAATGAACTTTCTGAGAACGTTTTTCCAAATGGATTTAATCTTCAGCGATTCAAATTCAATGTGATTTGCTACTTTCGAACAGGCACCGCTCTGAGAGCGGCCTAAAAAATTTTTGTATTGCTTGTATTTTGTCCTTGAAAAAATGGTCAGTGTCAAGCATCACTCCCAAATTTTCAGCTGTATTGTTGATGTTCACTTGATTGACGATTGATCTAGATCAGTATTGATCAAATTCTGTGCCTCAGCAAACTGTTCTATTTTAAAATGTGTGTCATCAGCATAAGCCTGTATTTTACAGTTCTGGATAAACGTGTTAATATCAGTAGTATGAATGATGAACAATGAAAGTTCCTAAATAAAACCCTGTGGTACTCCACACAGGATATCAAGAAATGAGGAGTACTGACCATCAATGAACATTTTTTGAGCTTTTTTCAGTAAATACGTCCAAATGAAAAATAAGGCAGCACTATCGAAACCCAGCTATTTTTATTTTCATTCAAATCAGCTCACGATTCACGGTATCAAATATTGTCGTGGAATCTAGTGAAACCAGAGTACTTATCATTTCCACATCAAGTCCTTTCACAATATATCATGTAGCAGTGGCAAGAGCTGTACCTGTACCATAATCCTGCCTAAAACTACAATACGATGGTGATACCAGATTATTAGTATTGAAATATTCATTATTTGTTAATGAATAATCCTTTCAGGAATTTTACTTATGCCCGGGAGTTCTCTAAATCATTTTTCTTGGAAATGGGTTTCCCAACAACAACTCCCGACAAGTCTGGGAAATATGAACGTTCAAAATAACAATTATTTTTAAGTGTTATTATGTTTTTATCTGAAAACGGGCTATGAAGTTTCAATATTCTAATTGAAATATTATTTACATTTGGAGTTTTATTTTTGCACCATTCAAGATGTCATGCACATTTCCATTCATCGATTCATTTCTGCTTCTTTTCTTTGAAAGTTTTCCACTTTATATATAAATATGGAGATGTAGGAAGTGGACATGATTTTTTCTCGAAAATATTTCTTCGATTTTCACAAAAATTCGATTTGAACATTTTCATGGAAACTTGTTTGTACATAAATCCTAATATTAAAATTTAGATGTTCAAACTGATTTTCACATTGCTAGAATTCAAAATATTTGACCCAAGACTAACATTTCGCGCGAACCAAATCAAATATCTGTAAGTCGAATAATTTCCTCAATCATGTGGTTACATTTCACCTACTTTTGACAGAATACTGTTAAGTGCTCGTCCTTTGTGTTATCAGCTGGAACGTCACTTTTTTATTCGTAGTTCGGTCTCGTCAGAAAACAGTTATATTAAAGAATCCGTGAGATTTAAGCTCAAATAAAACTGATGAATAAACAGTTTTCGTGTCTGTAATTTTTAGTACTCATTATCCAGTGAGCATATAATTCATACAAAGATGTGCAAGCGTTCACAAAAAAATTCAGTTTGAATAACATCGTGGGAAGAAGACGGTACTAATCTGGGAATAGGTTATAATTACGTTCTGTTACACAATGAAGATGTTATTTCGTATAGCCAATCTTTCCAAAATCTCAGAAGATAAGTACGGAGTATGCATGCATTCATTCAAAAACGTTTTCATTGCCGTTATCCATGCAAAGGAGGAGGGTAATTTTTCTGGTTAAGCAGCGTGGCGAGTTAGCTTACTAACTGTTGAGGTACAAACTTGAATGAGAAATATGATATATTATTATATTATATTATCGACTTCAGAATCAGATTGCTAAGTTGTAGAACTTCTCTAACGACATACAATAAGGAAATTAGAAAGAAAAAACGGGAGTTTTGGACGAAGTTCTGCGAGAGTATCTCTGAAATACAAGAATTCACAAGATTCTCTCTAGAGAGCCGACTGCTAAAATTGGGTCGCTTAAACGACCCGGTGGAACATTCACGACCTCTAGTGAAGAAACGTAAGAGCTTATGATAGAAAACCACTTTCCTGGAAATCTGACTCTTGATAACAACAGACCTCTCCATCTTATAGGGCGCTAAACGTCTAAAAGAGTTGAATGGGCTGTTGAGTCGTTTCAGCCCTTCAAATATCCTGGAGAGGATGATATATTTCCAGCTCAAAACAGCTCAAAACGGACTGGAAATAATTCTTTGAAGTTTGGTAAAAAAAGCTTGAGTCAATATTACACCGATTGATATAAACGGCTTAAGTCTAGACAGTTTTTGCGCCACACAATTTGCTCTGGTAATTGAGTCAGAAATGTAGAATGATGTTTGATATTATGGGCTTTAGTCAACATGCGCCCATTGTACCAAACAAAGAATGAGAAGCAAGCCTCTGGTCTCACAGGCTTTTGTCATATTGAGCCCGTCATACCAACCTAATGTACAAAAATTATCATCGTGCCTCTGTATTATTTATACCGTGCTGTGGAGTGAACATGTTATAATAATCAAGAAAACCGTTTCAATTTGTGTGCTGTTCAATAAATTGAGTAACCGAGGTAAAAAGCTACTACAATTAGCATTAAATCATGTCGATTGTTTACCAGGTAAGAACGTTAGTAAAAATATTTGTGACATAACCTATGAAACTAATTTCGTCCTGCACAGTGCCTTCCTCCCCAATTACTTCAAGTTCTTCTTCATCACCACGAAGTTTGCCACCTGGTGTTCAGAATTTTCTTTTCAATTCTGACTTCAGTGCTATTGACGAAACTTATCAGCCTCCTCCAGTTTCGGATTATTCCGACAGCAGTCATTATTGCGATTCCAGCAAGAAAAAGCGGGGATGTAAAAAGAGAAAAAATGTAGCTTCAACAGGAGGTGTTTCTACATTTTCCACAATGGAGATGTCACACACTCAAATTAAACATACGAATTCATCTCGAAAATCTAAAGACCCAATAATAAATGATGTTATTCCACAATCACGCATCAACGAAGAAAATATGGAAGAGCACAAAAATGCTGGGGGAGAAAATGATCATGATGTCGAAGGAAATATGGAAGAACAAGAACATGCTGAGGAGATAAATAATCGTGATGTCGCAGAAAGAGCTAGGGCTAAAAAGAAATGGTCAAGATCTATTCGAAATGAAAGAACGAAATTGCTTCACACAGGGCAGAGTTATACAAATGTTAGCGGAAAGAAAGTGGAAGGGAGAAAATTAAGACCTTTGAGACAATGTCGAAAGAAATGTTACCTAGCATTGAATTGTGACATCAGCAAGACTGTTTTTCTTCCGATCTCCAGCAATGCCCGCCAACCCCGTTTCTTGGCTCTTCGGTGGTTTTCTACAAGCGGCAGTTATTAATTACAAAACTTCATTAAATTTGGATGATCCATTAATTTCTGTGAGCTTTCTACGACGTGGAAGAAACGCTAACTTGAAGCAGATTCCATTGGAACAGAAGTATAAAGCCATGGTTCCTATTTCATCTGAAAAGAAGAACGATTTGGTTGCTTCATAACGTTTGGTTCCACCAGTTTTTCATGAATTTTATTTGAACTTGCCAACCTCAGAAAACGCTATTGATTAAGATCCAGACCTTGAAGAAGTTCTGTTTTCTCGACCAAATGTGCTCAAGGCCTTAAGTCATTCATATTCCAGGTAAGAGGTTGCACTAATACAATATCCTTTATTGCATTTTGTTCAACCATTCGAATACAATATATTAGAAAAATTTGATTTTCGTGGTTCAATAACGCGATTTATGACATAACCTTGAATGTTCAATCTCGATTTCTGAACAAACGAGATTTTTGACTCAATCCCTTTTTACCAAACCTCAAAGAATTTAACCTAATCTCATAAAATCGTAGAGAGCTAGTCTGGCGTGGAACTATATACCACCCAGTTGGTTGACAGCAACGGTGGTATATATTCCTTAAGTGGGTTGAAAAGACCCACACCCTAAATCGGTACGATCAATCAGCCTTACATTCTTCCTGTTGAAAGGACTTGGGAGAATACTGGACGGACACATCAGGAGGGTGGTATTATATGCATCACCCCTGAATAACTACCAGTATGCTTATCAAATAAACAGATTCAGCAATAAACAATCTTGTAGAGAAAATTTCCCAATCCTTGACAACAAAGCGTTTGCGGTTGCTGTATTTCTCGATATTGAAGGAGCATTTGACAATGCACTACCTTGATCTATAAGATCATCTCTGGCTAGGAAAGGTATAGAATCGACCATATCTGGCTAGGCGAGGCCATAGGTTCAGAGTCACCAGAAGCTGCCCTCTAGGGGGAGTACTATCTCCCCTTCTGTGGTCGCTCCTGATGGATAGTCTGCATGATGCTTTCGACAGAAGATAGGTAAATCTGCAAACATATGCAGATCACCTTGTCATCTTGGCAAGGACCACTTCGGCAAGGGTAGCTTGTAATATTCTCCGAAGCACGATGGACGATGTTCACAGTTGGTGTCAGAAGGAGCTGAAGGCAAAGGTGACAAAATCGCGGGCGAGAATGCCGTACTTCTCACCCGTGGTGCGTATACGACCTTTTCTCACAAAACAGTTGAAACGGGGGACTTGAAAATCGAAAAAAAAAGCACGGTTCAAGAGACGGATAAATCAGAAGGCTGTCGAGTAACAAAAAGTAGACATCTACACGGATTACAAAACTTCGCTTTCGATATCTCTGCAATTTTACATTGTGATAGAGACGTTGACAGGATATTCATCAAATACATTCATTCGAAGAAGAATGCAGATGTATTTGCGACATGAATTTTTTATATTGAGAAGATGCTATTCTCAACATCTTCTGTAGTACAAATTATCTAAAAGAACAATTCGTATCTGTAGTAAATTAGTCTGTATGTTTATGATATGGAATGAAGAGATTAGATTCATAGAGATGTGTGATATCACATTAAATGAAAAGAATATGGAATATCATGTATGATTTTCCTATTATTTTAAAGTATTTCGAGAATATTCATCGCTGAATAATTATTATCATTGAAAATACGAACTACAGATACGACTTCAATATGAAGTATTGCCCATCCTCTGAATATATTGGTTTATGGAATCTGCGGATACACGTGCTAGGGATCGCACGTTGAAAGGTGGGACCTTGATGATCTTCAGTTCGCACAAGTTTCAACTCTTGCGAGTTGTCGTTTGTAGGGGGCCTACAGCTGCATAACGGCAAAAACAGATTCTGGAACATAATCTCAAAATTTATGTGAAAAATTCAAATAACCAAGTTTTTGGTTTTTTATTTTAATCTGTTACAAAAATAAAATCTCTACGAAATTTGGTCACAACTTACCTTTTATGTCCCAAATACACTGTAATTTATTTGATTTGAAATATTTATTTTTT
>NW_019291745.1:22247-33135 GCF_000500325.1 Leptinotarsa decemlineata | reverse complement strand
TAGGAGATTTTCTATGACAAAAATGTAATCAGAATTCAATAAACCAGCTTTTTGACTGAAAAAAATTGTAGCAGTCACTTTTTTAGATGAATTTCCCTTCATATCGTATCTCTAATGTTTGGAACAACTATGTTCGCATTTTTTTTTGCAATCCTAACTTTTTATAGATTTGTAATTTTTTGTTCATCAATGTAATATGGAATTTCACGTTATACGAGTAATTGAAATGTTAATTTGAAAGTTGAACATAATTATCAAAAAAATGGATATGATGTTTTTTGTTTTTGGCATTTTCTGAGAACAATTATAAATTGCAAAATTTAGATATTTACACACTACTAGCGACATCTCGTATCCAACGTGAAAACTAATTACGTATGTTTTCTATGATAAAAGTTTAGCTGTTCTTTTTTTCTTGCACAGAAACGATGTTTTATTATAGGTTATGGGCCCAGACCATTCCAGGCTTATAAAATTACTTAGTTCTCGTTACAGTACAAATTAATAATTATCAGGAACTTACGGATAATATAATTCCGTGGCAGAATAGGACTAAGTGACTAGAGTTGTGCAGTCTCTTTTTTCGTGTGTCGTGTGGCATTGGCATCAGTAATGGCGTCCAGTTCAAACTATCTCATTAGTGTAGCAAAAATGGAAAGGACGCGAAAATTACAGCGAATGGTGTTTCGCGGCAAAAAATTTCCATATATTAGATGGAATGGTTAGATGCATCAAATCTGAACCTGATGATTACCCAGGTGCTCCAACAGATGCAGAAGATGCAATGACAAAAGCTAAGTTGATTCTAACAATTAATCCGGCTCGTTATGTTCACATAAAGAATGTCGCAACATCGAAAGAATTGTGGAATGAATTGAAGATGTTATTCGATGACTCGTAATTTACAAGAAAAATAAGACTTCTGAGGAATTTAATATCTATTCGATTAGAAAATTGCACTTCGATGACGTCATATGTAACACAAATTGTTGAAGCTGGTCAGAAATTACAAGGTACGGGATTTGGAATAAATGATGAGTGGATTGGATCTATCATGTTAGCAGTTTTATCTGAAAAATATATGCCCATGACAATGGCAATCGAGCATTCTGGCATGATAATCACAACCGACGCCATCAAAGGAAAATTGATGGACATGGAACCAATGCGTTTGTTTGTTTCCGCAAGAATCAAAATTCGAATAAAAAGAATACACAGTCTATGCCCAAAAGAGATGCTGGGAATGCACAAGTATCAACATCTGTCAAAGGAAAACTGAATGTCAATGGTTATAATTCTAAGCAACATGGTCACTACCATAATCAGTGCAATAATGAATATAAACCTTACAAGAATTCAGAAAAAATGTCGTCAAAAACAAGTAATGCTTCTTAGTGACGTGTTTTCAAATAGAATATTTGACAAGAGTGACTGGTGTGTCGACTCCGGCGCAAGTTCACATTTGACAAGCAATAAAGACTAGATGGTTGACGAATGTTATTCTGGGTTTACCAAAGAAATCGTGGTTGCTAACCAGAATAAAATTCCAGTGCTGTGTTGTTGTGGAAATGTAAACATAACAACGTCAACTGAAGAGTGTAATTTTCACATAACTTGAAAAGGTGTTATCTGTGCCCAAGTTATCTACCAACTTGTTGCCAGTAAGCCAATTAATGAGGCAGGGCAACAAGGTGCATTTTACAAGCGAAGGATGCGAGATATTTAATAAACAGGACACTCTAGTAGCTACGGCATCACTTGTGAATGGAGTTTATAAACTAAACATTCAATTTTGTTTGGTGGCAGCAGTAGCAGAGTCTCCAGAAGTTTGGCATCGTAGATTGGGACATGTCAACAGTTATAATATGAATAAAATGCAGGATGCAATGGGGGGAGTAAAATTAACTGAAAAGGCCAACATCAACAAATCCAGCTGTATAGTGTGCTGTGAGGGAAAGCGAAGTCGGTTGCCCTTCGATAATAAAGGGAACAGGAGTACTGAGCTATTGGAAATAGTGCACAGTGATATATGTGGCCCAATGAAGAATGTATCCTTAGGAGGATCCAGATACTTCCTCATTTTTGTTGATGATCACAGCCGCATGACTTATGTTTATTTTTTAAAAGGTAAAAATGGAACTTTGAAATATTTTGAAGAATATAAAGCAAGAGTTGAGAATTCAACGTCGAATAAAATAAAAATTCTGAGAACTGATAATGGCAAAGAGTTCTGTAACAGAGATTTTGATAGTTATTTGAAGCAAATGAGTATAATTCATCAAAAAACAAATCCCTACTCTCCTGAGAAAAATGGGCTTTGTGAGCGCATGAATAGGACCCTGACAGAAAAAGCAAGATGTCTCTTATTTGATGCAAAACTAGGTAAGGAGTTTTGGGCTGAAGCCATGAACACTGCAGTTCATTTACGAAATAGAATTGTGAAAAGTGATTTGAACAACTGTACACCGTTTGAGTTATGGATAGGAGGCAAACTTAACCTCAGTCATTAAGGAATTTTTGGTAGTACTATCATGAGACATATACCCAAGAAGAAAAGATGTAAATGGGATAAGAAATCAGAACAATGCATACTGATTGGTTACCCTGAGGATATCAAAGGATATAGGTTATACAATCCTTCAACAAAGGATATTATAAGCAGTCGAGATGTTGTCATTATAAATGAAAAATTATCTCATCAGGAAAATATGATTGAAGTGGAAGTGATAAATGACAAACCAGCAGATAATAGTCCACATGCATCTTCAGTGGGAGAGCTTTCAGACCTAGACAGAGAGGATTCATTTATTTCGACCAATGACATGGATGAAACCTATGTACTAGATAAGGAGACCATGACATATGAGGAAGAACAGCAATCAGACATCATATTAAAAACATTACCACCACGGCAGAGACAAAAACCAGAAAGGTATGGATTTATGTGCACAGAAAAGTGTAATAAATACTTTAGCGAAGAACTGACGTTAGAAGAAGCACTACAAGGACCAGAGAAAGAACAATGGGAACAGGCAGTCAAAGAAGAGCTGAAAAGCTTTGAAGACAACAATGCGTGGGAAGTTGTTGATGTTTCTGCAAGTGACAATATAGTTGAGTGCAAGAGGGTTCACAAAAAGAATTGTGATAATGAGAACCATGTCTGTTATCGAGCCAGGCTTGTGGCTAAAGTATGTAGTCAAAAACATGGTGTAGACTACGGAGAAACGTTCTTTCCAGTAGTGCGGTTTACAACATTTAGGTTATTATTCGCATCACCAGTGCAGTTGAACCTAGAAGTAACTCATCTTGATGTGAAAACTGCTTTCTCAGATGGAGATCTGTCTGAGACAATATATTTGCAAAAGCCTTTCGGTTATGTCTGTACAAATGATAAAATTTTGAAATTGAACAAAGCTATATATGGTCTTAAGCAGGCATCTCGTGCTTGGCATAAAAAAGTGGATGGTTGCATGCTAGCTAATGGTTATATTAAGTCTAAAATAGAGACATGTTCATATATAAAATGTGCTGGCAGCAGTAAAACCATCGTAACATTATATGTTGAAAATTTCTTGGTATTCTCAAATGACAGAAATGAAACTTATAATCTTAAAGATTGCTTAATGAGAATTTTGTGTTAAAAGACTTGGGAATTGTAAAGGAATGTCTTGGCATGTCAGTTGTTTTTGATAAACAAAATTTTACTGTAACTTTGAGTCAAGAGAAATATATTAATGAATTGTTAGCTACGTTCAACATGCTTGATTGTGAATACTCCAATGGAGGTTAATTTAAAATGAAAAAAGAAAAATAATTGTAGTAATGGAAATCGGGAGCTTGATGTATATAGTTGTCCTTACACGACCCGATATAGCTTATTCAGTGTCATATTTAAGTCAGTTTAATAATTATAATATTGAACAACATTGGGTTTATGCCAAAAGAATTTTAAGATATTTAAAAGGGACAAAAATTTTGGTCTGAAATATAGTGAGGGTGAAAATGTAAATATTGAAGGTTATGTGGATGCAGACTGGTGCAATGATTTTAATGATAGGAAATCCTACTCAGGATTTTGTTATACTTTGTCTGGGTCTGTTATTTCTTGAAGTAGTAGTAAGCAAAAATGTATTGCACTTTCAAGTACAGAATCTGAATATGTATCCATATTTGAAATAACTGATAAAATTTTTAAGATTACTTTGTATAATGATAGTATGAGTGCACAAAAATTATTGTTAAACCCTGTATTCCATAATGAAACCAAGCATATCGATGTTAAATATCACTATTGTAGAGAATTATTTAATGAAAACATTGTAAGTGTTGATTATCTATGTACATCGAATATGCCTGCAGATTTGTTTACCAAAAGTTCAGTTGCTGTAAAACATCATAAACATTTAAATGATTTAGGAATTGTTGAAGTGTAATTTTTTTTGTCTATATTTTGAGTGGGAGTATTATAAATTGCACAATATAAATATTTACACACTACTAGCGACATCTCGTATCCAATGTTTGAACTAATGTCTATGTATTTTTTCTATAACAAAAGTTTAGTTGTTCTCTTGTTCTTACACAGAAACGTAGTTTTATTATACAATTACCATAATGAACTTATATTTTTATCACACACAGAAACTAGAAATTTCAACGAACGAAAAGTCCAATGACTTTTTTGAAAAGCATATATTTTACACGTGAATTTTTAATTGAAAATTAGGGTGCTTTTTCCATATTGAATCAAAATGAGGTGAAAAAATAAATATTGCGAATCCAAAAAATTGAAGTGTATTCGGTATATCAAAAGGTGAGTTCGTGAAATGTTTTTTTTAATAAAATATAAAAATAGAAAACCAACACCGTGGTTATTTGAATATTCACATAAATTTTGAGGTTATGTGAGAAATGTGTGAACACAAAAGTTACAGATGGTTTCATTACCTTCAACTTTGTTGTCAAACTATTTTCCATGGGACTTGTTGTTTTGCCAGAAATCGAGATAAACCAATTTTTCCAACAAAAACTCACCCCCTTCCACTTCCCGACCTCCAATCCACCGCAATTGAGTTTTCTTCTCATGTTTGTTATATCATCTTTCATTTTCAATCGGTTTCATTAAACAATTTTTTTTCACTTTCTACCTTTTTTGAAGGCTTCAGCACTGGTTTATATTGATAATGATAACGACGTGATCCGTCCAGCTTCAGAGGAAGAACTAATGTACCCCATTAGGGCCTCCAAACCCAAAAAGGCTCCGGGAATTGATTCAATCAACAACAGGCTGTTGAAGCAGCTCCTGGACAACTTCATCAGATACCTGCAGGAAATTATCAACAGCTCAATCACTCTCAGATACAGATACAATTCCGATCTGCCTCGGGGTCTGGTCCGGTGGATTAGGTACTTTCTGAAAGGCAGAACATTTCAGGCCCGACTTGAAGGAAACCTGTCTCCTGAAGCTGGAGTGCCTAAGGGAGCTGTGCTGTCTCCAATACTGTACAGCCTTTGTGAACGACCTTCCGAGGTTCGATCACGTGAAGGTTTCCCTTCACGCCGATGATACGGCTCTCCTCGCTTCTTACATGGGTCGGGCGTTGACGGTCGTCTACATGCAACGCGCATTGGACGACCTAGAACGCTGGTACCTTGACTGGAAGATTTGAGTAAATCTAGAAAAAACTCAGGCGATATACTTGGGGACGTAAAGTTTATCCAGACACAAGGGTCACGATTTCAGGTAGGGAGATCGAATGGCAAACGCGAGTCAAGTACCTAGTTCTTTGGGTAGACCGCCGACTCACCTGGGCAAATCACATTGATTATATCAAGAGCAAAGTGCAGATGAGGATAGCTAAACTCTATACTCTGGTCAATAGAAATTCAAAACTCAATCTTAAGAATGAGATACAACACGATCTTCAAGCCTGTCATCATGTATGCTTCAGGTGCATGGGGACAAAGCGCCCCGTGAAACCTCTCCATTTTGAAAAGGTTGCAAAATAAACTTCTCAGGATGCTGGTGAATGCTCCATGGTTCGTGCGGGATGAAGCCATCCGCAGAGATTTGAAGCTGTTAACTATACGGCAGTCCATTCAGTCGAGGAATCAGATAGTTTTCGAGTCAGCGGAAACTCATAATAACTCATTACTTAGGGAAGCTGTAGATTACACTATAGAAGACCACATTCGATTCAGAAGGCCCCGTCGCTCGGTTGAGTGAAGGCCCCACGACGTCTGTTTAAATGAACAGTTTGTTCATCAAATACCCCAGTCAGGAAGGGTTACACAAGGCCAGAGCGGCATAGAGGTCATTGACCTTTATGTCGCCACCAAAACAATTTACGTTATGAACCATTCGTCCTCCTGACGAATCTCAGTTGAAAGCCTAAGGGAAAAAATTTCCAACCTGATGAAAATGAAAATGACTATGACTGGTTTATATTGAACGTTATCGGATGCAGTATACAAATATAGGAATGGCATACCGTTGAGTCTACACCAAAAAGCTGCCGCATAAATATGTATCAAGTTCAGGTTCGCGAAAGGTTGAAGTCAATATAGTGTATGACTTCATACAAATGAATTGAAATTCATTATTTTTGGAATATGTCAAATAATATCAGTATAGCGTTTAGTATTTCAAATATAATATGATACCTTTCACTTTTAATTATTTGGTCGAATATATGCGACAGTGTTAACAAAAGGTTCACTGACAACAGTAATGTCCAATAACTGTTAGTTGAATCATATTTAAGAGTGCAATAATAATTGAAGAAGAAATGACAACTACTCAATTTATTGAATGGTACATGGCTTATAAAAACTTCCATAATAGCTACTCGTATTGTAAATGACTATTGAATTGCAAGAATCAACTTCTTTAGAAGCAGTACCACTTTATATCATTTTTATGGCACACAGTATATATTTATGACTGGAATTATGGGTGATTAAAATACCATTCGATACTATCTCGATCTGAAACTTATTTTCTAATGACGAATTTGCTTCAAATGTAATGTATTCAGAAGATTATAATTTGAATTGATATGGTAATTTAAATTAAGAATGTAGGTAACTTGAATATAATTGTGGTCATAAATGATTTTTGTTCTGGTTATGATGATATTGCAACAATAAGTAGTTCAAATCTTTTATTGTTTAAAATAAACAATGAAAATAGTGGTCCTAGGAAATCATATAATCGTTTTTCATCAACTTCTAATGGAAGTCAATTCAAATTTGCAAATGATGATATGAGAAAAAATGTATTTGAATAAAAATTGAATATCACAAATAAAATAGATGTCAACCCTATACTTTCTTGCACACACGGAAAATAAGTACCTATTTTGAATGTTCTTCTATATCACTATAAGGGTATGATTATAATCATTATCCATTAATACGTAAGTACCTAGTACCCCTAAATGACGTTAAATCAGGTTTGTATGATTATACGATGAGGTTTCAAGAAAATATGCTCAAAATAAGCAGAAATATCTGGATATATTGTCTTCAAACGGTATTATTGAATAGCCTACCATGATCATCAAATTCAAACTACTTGGATACAAGACTTCTAATTTTTTAACCTCTTCTGACATTTCATCTCAGATTATCGCTTTGATTTATGAAATTTTATATTTCATAGAATGATCAAGATCGAAGTGAGATTTTTTGACTGCTTTTTCATTGGGAGGGGCAGAATATGACCACGCCCTGTGAGCCTCGTTTATCTTTAATATTCGAGGATTGAGTTGGATCCTATCGATCCTATATATCTCGTATACGGCAAAATATCGTCGCCCTTGTTTTTTCAGGTTTGTTTTATAGGACAGTTCAGTCCAACAATGCATTTGCGGTTCAGCCCAGCACAGTTGGATCACAAATACATTGTGTTTGGGCTCTCTATTTCAAACAGTTGCTTTTTAGTGGAAGCTGAATCGAATGTTCAGCTCTTCGAAAAAAGTTGATCTAGATATGGAAGTTTTTATTCATATGGGTGGGTTTAATAATCAACGAAAAGAATTTGAATTCAGAAAGTATATTCATTCATTTTCATTCATCAGTATATTGATGTGCATTGATGTGCATGGTCGTATGTCCTGGCTTGCTATTTGGGGGAAATGTTGCATCAAGTCATTCTTAAATCCATGTACGGGTAAATAAGTTGCGTAAGATCTACGGAAAGATGTGATGCGTATTTTCACATTGTTCAATTCTAAAATATTTCATGGTATTTGTCATGCCTATTCTGATGAAGTGATATTCATAGTAGTAGTAGTAGTAGTAGTATTTATTTTTCTTGTTTAGAAGTATACAATTATTTTTCACAATATCTTCATACAATAACAAGAAATACGTCAGAGAAATACGTCATAAATATTTGGAAATATACGTTTGTTCATGTAAACATAACTACATAACTCATAGATATACAAATCGGCAACTGTAAGTATTCCATGGTTTTTGAAAACGTTTTTACATGAGTCTCTCCACCCTATTCCAGCTAAAATTCTGACGGCTCTTTTTTGGAGAATAAACACTTTTTCAGCAGAAGAGTTTGTATCCCAATTCAAGATTCTGTATCTTAAATGGCAGTTTATAGTCGCGTAGTACAAAATTTTTCACTACAGAAATTAGCCATGAACCTGAGAGCATAACAGTTCTTTATTAGTTTATTACAGAGAGTATCTATATACATGTCATACACAAAGTTCGCGACATATGGATTTTTTTTATTAAGTAATAGATATAATGAAAATATGACTTCGCAGTTGGTTTGTGCTTGAAAAATGAGTGAAAAAACAGACTCTTCCATTGTGTCATGTGCTACTCTAAACGTGTCAAATTTGAAAATCCCCAAAAATATTTTTTTTGGAAATTTTGGAAAATGACAAAGAAAAAGTTCCGAATCAAATGAGTCCTGGATCATAATTTTCGGTGCACTTAGACAGAAGTTCCAAAAAAAGGATCTTGTGACTCAGACTAACACCAATGTTCAAAAATTCGCTATCTTGGAAGAAATGCTTTGTAACTTTCACGAGTGTCGAAACTTAATTGTTGTGGTTTTGGTAACTGGTCATTAATTAAATCAACTTATTTAATACAGTTATGCTGTATTTTCATTTTTCACATGGAGGGCTCATTAGGAAACCTCAGCAGAGATTATACAAATACCTTTGTAGAAAAATTTCAAATAACAACCAAGTTACAGTAAGTAAAAAGAGTAATGATTCTGACACCGTTGTTTGAGAAATTACGGATTAATTCAAATTACTCATATCCTTTTCCCACATTTTTGATAAATAAAAAATGGACGATTTCTCAGTTGGCCGGCCTATTAGTTTTTTCAATTACCAAATGACCAAATAATTAATTTCGTCACTTATAACAATCATCTCGATGTATGATGCCGGATATTAATTTCACCGGTAGCACTCTATTATTATTTCGGCTTTTTTTGCGCGAGAGTAATCATGGGTTTATGGTATAATAGCCACTTCGAGACTGATATTCGATCATAAATCAAAGTAAAAAATGTGCTTATTAAATATCGTGGACACTAACTGCACCGTCTCTATAATCAAAAACGTAATATCTATATGAACTGGCACTTCCATAAATAAAGGCATTTATTTCGTAATCTAAGTCATTCTGTTTTTGTGAAATTTAACGGGAGTCCGAATTATGGACATCTGGCGTATCCAATGAACCATTCAAAATGGTCCTTTAAAATGATTCGCTTCGGTCGGTCACCTTGTATGGGTTAGTCATTAGTTTTATATGTCATTAATATTGGGTATATGAAGAATACCTATCAAAATTATTGGTGATATTAATCAGTTGATTACTTTCTACCACTTCAAGTTACTTAGAGTAATGAAAATACAGTTTGTGCGATTTCAAACCGCAACACCCTGTTATATTGGAATCCATGAATCGATTTGGAAAAATAAAAATTTCCCTTATAGTTCTCGACGAGTTCTATTTAAGTTCCTATTTTCAAGGCCTTTCAAGACTATGACGTTCTCAATGAGTCGAAAAACTGTATACTTCAAAGGAAAGGTGAAGTATCCATTAAAATGAGAAACACATGAAATATCAAATACGAATTGTTATCATCGTAACAGGTACAGATAGATGTCCCTAGTTGAGAATGTTTTATCCATATCCTTTAATTTTTTGGTATTATTAATAGTCAATCAACGATTGTGAAAATACCCCTTTAAATGCTTTTTTTTTAACATTTGTCTCAACTCGTCAAATTTTGACAAAATTCTCATGATTTCATACGGCATATTCATAAGATTATATCACTAGGCCAGACACTGCTTTTCATAGCAGGTTTTGAAATTTTTATAATTTTGACAGTTAAATATCATCGAACGCTTTCCACGAGTATAATTTGGTGAAGAGAGTTATAAAAGTGTTTTGCGAGTTTTCAAAATGGTAAATCTCAACTCAATCGAGAGAATTGAGATTGTGTGTTCAGTTGGTAACAATGCTCGATCAACGAAGGTGGCCGCGGAAGAGTTCAACAGAAGACATCCAGATCGTGAACCAATTCACCAAACCATCGTATCCAGGATCAATACGTTATTAAATAGAACCGGGAGAGTAAATGAAACACATGTACCGAGACAAAGAGGGAATATAGAGATAGTCGGGCAAATAATAATACTAATAACAATAATAACTTTATTCACAACGTATATAGATTAGAGTTCAATTAAAACAAAATATGTGAACAAAGTGGTTTGGCGATAAGAGCAGAGCTTTTGTTTCGCAAGAAGTTATAAAGAATATCTAAGTACATAAATATTTGTATAAAAGTAAGTATGGCTTCTCCTTCATTAATTCATAAACTCTTTCA
>NW_019291745.1:0-14765 GCF_000500325.1 Leptinotarsa decemlineata | reverse complement strand
CTCACATAGCCTCTCCATGGTTTTTAAGAAAAACGATGTGAGACTAATTGGTCGGAATGCTTTTGGTAGGGTGTAGTCCATCCTACCTGGTTTGGGTATAAATACTACTCTTACTTCTCTCCACTTACTGGGAATATACCTCAGAGCTAGAGAGGCTCTGAATATTCCAACCAGGTGTGGCATAAGAGTGTCCAGTCCCCACTGAAGTAGGGCTGGTCTTATACCGTCAGGCCCTGGCGACTTGAAGGGGGAAAAGCCCGATATAGCGTTTTTTGTTAATAATATTTCTTAATTTTTGATTTTCAGCTTTTATTGATATTTCAATTCTTCATTTTTTTGGTTGTTGCTTGTATGTTATTTCTTTGTAATTTTCAGTTTTTGGTTTAATAAAATTGTTATTTTCGGTTAATTCTTCCAATTTTTTTTAGTAATTTTAAATCAATTTATATCATATTAGACAATGGAAGTCCGAACTGATAAAATACACCACGAAACATTGTCAACCACCTTCAAATAAATGTTTGAGAATCCGTTCGGCAGACAACAACATCATGAGACTTTCCTTCATATATCTATAGATATATCAAAATTCACAAAGTTTTAAGAAGCTTCAATTCGTTAAATTCATTCCTTCTCAACTGACATGATGCAAAAAGGGTTAAGATAAAGTATTCTTTTGAGTTTTCGAAGTTTTTTTATTTTCAAGAACAAAACATGCTTATAATTTCAAATCAACTACTTAGTTTCCAAAGTCGAAGGTTTCTGAATTATCAGAAAAAGGGCTATCAACTCTGATAATGGATAATGAAGTATTATCGTCCGACGTTTTATCAAAACATTCATAATTTGAAGCTGTTTCCGAAATAATGACTGGTTGTGAAGTTTGGGTTGACGTTAGAATTTGGCCCGATGTACAACTGCTGGGTTTATTGCCACTGACTACTTTTGGAGTTATATTAAGAGATTGGTAGATCGGTTGGTTGTACTGAGACAGTTCAGTAGTAGAACTAGGAGTCACATTGGTTTGGATTCCGCATTCTTGTGATGAATGATATGAATTATACGGGTGATGTTGCTGCATACAGCATCTCAATGAGGAATGATGTTGATGAGAGAGAGGCTTGGGTGATTGCTGATGAAGAGGCACATGTGAACAACAGTGTTGTGGGATGGTAGGGAATGCCGGAGCCTGAGTCATCTTTTCTTTTTCTTTAATTTCAGAAATGATTTCAAGGACTGCTATTTGGAATTGTAGGATTTGGCTGTCATCAAATTGTTTTAAATGCGGCTTCAGGCTATGAAAAAAAGACATGTTAGTATCTGGTTGTTGTTGAGGTTGTTCAGAAGCTTTCAGAACGGCTGTATCCACTTCGTCTGGTTTTCGACGTCTTCTGATCATTCTATTTGCAGGAACGTTAACCTCCTTAATAATTTCTCCAGTATTCTCATATTCGTCAGGCTTCTCATGAATAGATTCTGTATTGTCGATTTCGGTTGTGACAGAATAGTCTATACTCTCTTCTGTGTCTCTCGAGTCATAACATTTTTCCAAGAACTGCATCTGATTATTGAAAATATATTTCTTCACCGTCGACGCTCCTGTACCACTTCTTTTACAGTTTTGAATTTTTTTCCGGGATTTGCAGTACGCATCGCGGAGATTTGTCCACCTTCTGGATACTTCTTTACCTGTGAAAATATAATTAGAATTTGAGATGAGCAAAAAATAACGATAGAAGTGAGGGATGAAAAATATATTGGCATTATTTGTACAACAGTCTGTAGTATTATACCTTATATTGAAGACAACAACGATAAAAATAAAACAACAATAAAAATTAATTGGCGCTCCGGGGCGACTTCATCGATTCCAGTGTGGCATTTGCTTTTTCAGCTGCAGGAAAACCCGGAAAAACCTGCAGCACCACATCATCTAAAGATCTTGATCTACCAATGTCCTCTCTCTCATAAAACAAAATGTAGGGTGTCCCCACAGACTTCAATGCATCGCCAGAACACTTCGTGACACAATCATCGTCAAACTTAAACCAGTCCGTTTCGTCTTCGACCAATGCGTAATAATGGCCAGATTCAACGCCAGAACCACAGTGAACAATGACTGCATGAATATTACAATAGTGGTCTTCTAAATTGAAATTTTCATCTATTTTGAGCCTTCCGAGGAGTTTCTTGCTTCCGTCAGTGGTTGAGTCTTGTTTGAAAATCATCAGTGTTATTATTAAATTGACTGGTGCCTAAACTATACTTGTTTCCTTATAACAGTTAGTTTGGCACATGTTTGGCAATACAGTCGATCATCACCTGTTAAAAATTCCATTTTCAGATGATTCATCGATGAGCTTTGCACGGACTGGTTATTAGTCATGTTAGGAAAAGCTAGATGAAGTTTCAGAAATCCACATGAGTTTTCACTACCTCTTGAACATTTACTACAAAGTAAACAAGTGAGAATTTTTCCAGCAAAAGATTTACAAGCACAAGACGAGATGGACTGTATGGAATCATTCAATCCAGAGCGGTCAGGAATATTGATTTTGCTATTGTTTTGCTCACGAAGAGTATTCAACAAGAACCCCAAGAATTCGGAACAATTTTCTTGTTGTCCTAACGAGTATCTAGTGGACTTCAAAGACTCCAGAAAATCGGTTGGAGGAAAATATGATACTATACACAATGAATATTGTTCTGTGGTTTTATTTTCTGTCATAGGTTATAACTACACTTTTCTAAACGGTCATATAGAAATTTATGAAAAAAAAATTCGACGTCTAGTCCAAAAATTTCACTTTGTGAAAGGATGTCGAATCTAACGAAGTGATTGTGACAGAAAAGAAATACCTCTTCAGTATTTCTGAAGTTATACTTTACGATATCTACTCTTATTGTTGAAATTTCATTGTTGAATCTCACAATAATGACGTATTGTAATAGTAATACGGTTTTCATGAAATCTCAAGATAGGATTTGAAAAACTCCTATTCATTAGTTGATGGATGATCTTGAATTGATGATGAATTTGAGAGATAATGAAAACTGAAACTGCATAAAATGTGAATGATAACTTGGACAATCACATCAGTATGGTTGACTCAATGAGAAAAACGCGTTCTTTCAAAAAGAAAATAAAATTGGGAAACCTCAAATGTTACGAGTAATTCGGGATTGATAGCTATGCTGCTTTCTTCTTTCAACGTGAAGTAATCAATTTGAAAATAAATAACTCTATACATGGATGTGTAGATCATGCAAAGAAGTAACTTTCAGACACAAACTGAAAGAAAGTCCTCCTCCTTTCATATAAACATTGAATTACACGAAGGAAAAAAAATTCTTAACTATAACTTATAATCAAACACATCTTAAAGCGTATTATTTTAAATTTTAGCATCATTCACGAACATGCTTTCTACTGCGTTTTCAAATTGAAAATGCAATTGAGAATATTTTTCATATACATTTCACGAAAAATAAAATATTGTGAATATATTCTTCTACAAGCATGATATGTTTGTATATCATATGAACGTTTAAACAAAAATCTGGAAATAAAATTAACTGAAATGAATGTTTCCTACTAGCCTTCTGATAGTGATCATTGGGAAAACTTCATGAGACACTCAATGAGTAATTATTATACAGGGCTTTTCACGTTTCTGGCCAACCAGAAAACAGACCAACCTGAAATTTCTACAGTAGGTACACATGATATGATCTACTAAGACGATCGAATTCGAAATAGAGTTAAGTAATATCATGAGAATCTTCAGTTCGAGTCATATTTTAATTTGCTTCATACAGGATCTTCAAAAAATGCAGATACTTCGATCACATGAATGGAACAGCCTATATATTTCCACAATTTTGAGTTATATATCCAATTTTGGATTTACGTGTTCAAATAATACCATTTCGATTTCGAACCGTTTTCGAGATGAACTGTTTCAAACATAAACCGGCGTGGTTTCCTTGTATTCACCACTTATTTTTGAAATTCAACATCTCTTTTATACTATGTAATATTTCGTTTCGAAGCATTTCCAAATGCTTCTCTACAGGAGGCTGAAAGGGAGATAGGTATACCCTATGACAATCTATCGCATTCTCAATAAGTGAAAATGGCATCCCTATTAATTCTACTGTACCCAACATCTGAAAAAGACTGATTTGCCTCGTAGAGTGGAATTCTTTTAATGGGTACTCAAGAGGATGAACATTTCCTTGAAAATATCAAATGGACAGATGAGGTCAAGTTTACAAAAAATGGGGATTTCAATGGATACAACAGTCATTATTGGGCGCCAGAAAATTCCCAAGTCGTTGGCCAAAGGTGTTTTCAAGGAAGATAGCAATTTAATGTATTTTGTGAAATAAAAATGGGTTAATTTTCTATATCGAGTTTTAAGATTCTGAGTTGAATGCAACAAAATATGAAGATTCACTGAGATATAGAGTTCAAGTGATTTTAAATAATTTGCCATGATGAGAACGTGCATGGAACCAAATGGATGGTACTTCACCCCATAATTTTTGTTTAGTAAGAGAGATTTCAACTGAAATCTTCGAAAATAGATGAATTGGTGATAATGGACCATTTCGTATCCCCCTAGAGCACCAGATGGCAATTCATTAGATTATTTTGTGAGGGGGTTTCATTGAAAATATGGTTTACTTCAACCCACGAGAATTCGAACTTTCTGTCTGGCTGTTCTGTTCAAAATCGGTTTTCCCGTTAACCAGCAGTCGCCCGTTTAGGAACGACAACTCTCAAATAAGTGAAGATCCTCATGGTATTACCCCACATCATTTCGAATTTGATCGTCTATAAAAGTACATGTTTGGTAAAAAAATCGAAATTAATTTGTATCTTCCAAACGATAATAGGTAGGTGTAGGGAAATAGTACGTGAAGTTGTCGACAAGGTGATCAGAAATCATGATATGATATTATATACAGGGTGTTCCATTCAAAAAATCAAAGTAACCGCTATTTTATAGTAGAAAGATGAACAATGTATGTAAAAAAATATAAATATTCATGAAATCGCCCCCACTCATGCTCATACATTACACATAAATGTATCTACTAGTTGTTTCTTCAGCTGAAGATCTCTTATGATATAATAAAATCACCTGAAAGAACAATTCGTTCAGGCCAGTTTCAACACCCTACACAGTAGGTTAATGGACTGACACCTATCAGAAAACAACTACTCCCCTGGCTAATACCACGAAGGGCGTTGGATTATATCCGACAGGTGTCAGTGCAGGATTCTTCACTGAAGTTATTCCTGAATATGCTGTTGGCGATACAATTGTCGCAATAGATTTTCAATTATTGGAACACACTTGCAGATGCTCAACTGGACGTTCGATCGGATGAAAAAGATCGACGTGAATGAAAACGTGCATTTGATCACGTAGGCCACTGTGCGCATGCCAACGGCACTGTAGCTTCCCTTGTAGTGGAAGCGATCGATTGTCACACGGTAATCGTGCCGTACCGCTCGAAAAACGATGAACGCCACGCCACTATCGAAATATGAACGCTTGTTTTTTTTGTCGATCGTGCAATAAGTTTATGTAGGATAAAACAAATCGCTCATCTGGGTGACCTGAGAATGATGATCTAGCGAATTATGCATTGACAAATTCGTCTCGGTTCATTCATCGGAAATATCCTACAACTTGTCATGTGGCACCGTCTTATTGAAACCACATGTCAGGCATGTCCAAAAAGTCGTCCATCATCACACGGTAGCGCTCGTCATTCACAGTAACGTTCCAGCCATTGTCGTCTTTGAAGAAGACGACAAGTCACCGACCCATAATCCACACCAAACAGTGACTTTTTCGGGATGCATCGGTAGCTCTTGCAATGCTTGTGGCTGATCTTCACTTCAGATGCGGCAATTTTGCTTGTTAACGTATCCATTCAACCTGGAATGAGCCCCGTCGCTAAACACAAATTTTCGATAAAAATGTGGATTTTCCTCCAACTTTGCCAGCGCCCATTTACCAAATGTTGGACGTTGTGGGAGGTCGTGTGAATTCAATTATTGCACCAGCTGAATCTTATGAGATTTTACACCCAAATCCTTTCGCAAAATGTTCCACGTAGTGGAGTAACAGAGGCCCAATTGCTGCGAACGGTGGCGAATCGACATTTCATGGTCATCAGGAACACTGGCGGATACAGCCGCGATATTTCTTCGGTCCTCACGTATGCGTGTTCGTGGTTTAATGTCCAATAATATAAACTGGGTTCGAAATTTAGTCACAAGCTTTCGAATAACTCCCTTGATGGGCCGACGAAACTGTCCATAAATTGGAAGAAGAGCACGATGCACTTTCTTTACCGAACATGAATTTTGATAATAACATTCAATAATGTGCAAGCGTTGTTCATTCGTAAATCGATTCATATATAAATTGTACATCAAACTGAACAAGTTTGACAATGACACAAGACACGATTCACGCGTGATCTGTCAAAAACAGTGTTGCCAAAAAGATACCAGCAAAAAATTACACATTACATGTAAAGTGAGTTTCGTACAGCGCCATGTGCCCCCCCGCAAATAGATCAAGCAATAATGTCGATAATTCTGGAGTTACAAACAAACTGACAAACAAACAAACATACAAACATACATACAGGTGAACCTACGATAAAGCGTATGATAAAATACGTGTATGTATTTAATATTACTGTCTCAATTGTGAAAAATGTTTTTTTACTCAGTTTTGTTCAGTAATTGCGTGCTGTACATCTTGTAATGTTATATAGAGGGTGTCACAATTCAACTACGTTTTCATATCATGTTTTCGAAAGACGTATTCGTTAACTCATTGATCCCCAAGAGTACGTCAATGAACCATTGTCGAGAATATCTTTTTTTGAATATGCTATTAACTGAATATTCTTTTTTGGTATAAAAATTTGTCCAAAATATAACACAACTCATGTTTTTTTGAAACTGGAATGCCTACTTATTTTCAAATTCTCAATGTCCTGTCATTCAACAAAAAAGACATAATGTTATATTCGACAAAACAAATGGTTTTTAGTTTTTGCATACCCCAGTTACAGAATGTTGGGTTCCTCTCAAAAGAGAGTATGAAAAAAAAGTTTTCTATTTAGATCTGTTTAAAAAATCTGTTTTTCCGAAAACCAGCTGTCGCACCCCTACGAACGACAACCCTCAGAAGTCGAAACTTGTTCGAGCTAAGGATTAACGGGATCTTTCCTTTTAACGTGTGATTCCTAACACGGAATCAATATCAATATCACTTATCAGTGCAGTAGGCAAAGTTATCAAGCAAGCTATCAAGAAACGTATTCTGGAATGCTTAGAAAAAAATAATATACCCTCTCCGAAAGAGTTTGCATTCAGACCAGGCCTAAAAAATCAACAAGAGATGCAATAATATGTGTTATAGATAATATCGACTTTGGATGATGAAAAATATATTTATATCTCGCTGAGGCCTTCGATACCGTCAATCATGAAAAGTGTATTGCTGTTGTGGAAGACACAGTATGTACAAATAGATAATGAGGTGAGCGAACCGCAAACAGTAATAACAGGTATACCCCAAGGTATAGTTTTAGGACCATTGGTGTTTTTAATTCACATCGACAATCTGCTCTTTCTCGAAATAGACGCGAGGTTATCATCATTTGCTGATACTCTAACTTGGAAAGAATTGGTAAGAAAGTAAAAAGTACTCTTACGATAATGAAAAGCTGGTTTAATAGAACAAACCTCACTCAAAATTCGTTACCCAATTATGTAATGAACATAATTTCACAAACATTGATCTAATTTCTTTAGCGGAAAGTACCAGAATTATTTGTTATTGGGAATCTAATTTATATCATTATCATAAAAGATTTTCAGAAGTTTCACAAATCATTTCAAAATGCATAAATCCACTGAAAATACATCCACTTCAAAAAGTGAAGAATTGGAAGCGTCGACTTTCATAGTGGACTAGCAGAGACACTATTTTTCAAATGAATCGAATGGTGTTTTTTCAATTCAGAAACTTATTCAAATTCATTTTTCCGTCTTGGAAATTGAATTTTTTACAAACTGAGGAAGATAATATCAGGAGAACAACATTGTATTGAAAGTTTGATGCACCAAAAGGCACATGCAAGAATAATTAAAAATCAACAAAAGAGTAGTATTACCAAATTTCCATCAGAGACCCAAGAGAATATTCAAACTTCATATTTTGTTTTTATCATTCTTCTTTGTTTTCAGAAGCAGAATTTACTCTTTGCATAGAAATACTGAGAATGTTGTGCGATATAGTGTGTAAAGGCTAAACAATCAACTGAATACACTAAGGAATAACCCAGAGTAAACAATCCGAAAATACATAAAACTAATGGATAGACCTAAGAAAATAATACCCTTGAATCGTGTAAAACACTGTGGGAAACGATTGAGAGTTATTTATGAACTTCTGGCAATATTGAATTATTTGATCACTGTACTTGTAAGAAATCCATACGCAATGCTGCTGTAAATTTTTCATGAAAAATTTGGACAATAGAACGGAATTCTTATAATATCAGCTCACACTGAGCTCTTTCAGTCATATTCATGATATCCTTGTATCCAATGTTGATTTTCATCAGAATAACAGGCTAGTACAAAAATTGCCTTATATGAATAAACTCTGGGCATGGAATACTTGCAACATTCAGTTCATCGATTGAAGTTACTTTCAATAATTTCATGTACGAGACGTATTCTAACTTCATTAAGATGCACTGAGAGAAATTCAAATCCATAAATAATCCCCGCACACTACAGAGTGGATTTTCAACTATAGACATAATTCAGTTCTGTTGGATATTTTCAGAAATTGTTAATTATGCCAAAGGTCTTCTCAGTGTAAAACAACTCATACGGTGATTTACGCCTTGTTAATCATTAGCAACTTTCTTCGTTACGATCCGATGGTTTCTCAAAGAATGAATATCAACAAACAAAGTATTTCTTGCGATTCAGTTCCTAATTACAATAGAAACAACCTGAAGTTGTCAACTTGGTGATGACTTTTATGAAAATATGTTACCTGTAAAAAATCGATGTTAACAATTGAACCATCAAATGAGCTAGTAACATTGTTTTGGTTGAAATAACCAAATGCAAGAATCTCTAACTTTGAGTGACGAACAAATTTTTTGAAAATAAACGAATAATTTTTTGACAGGTCCTCATCGGATGTACTTGTTGAAAAGCCCTGAGACGGAGAGTACAGCACAAACCAACTCCTTAACACGGAAAACTGCTCTCTATAGACATATGTGCTACAGTTGTATCTGAATAGTAAATCACGACTCGCCAAGAGCCGTTTAGATTTCAGAACGTTTAGGAAACAAATTGAATCTATAGTTCGTCTTCAGCTGAGTGTGTTCATGAGTATTTTTTTTTTGTTTACTCTAATTTAATAATATTTTAACCATTCATTGCGAGATTCCAACTATAAGGGTTTCACAAAAACCGCGACACGTGTTTTCTTATGAAATAGCTCACTCAAGCGGAAATGTTTGATGGGATGAAAAATCTTCCCAAAAATGTAGTTATAATAAGTAAAATTATAACCAATACTGTATTTTGAGTTTCAAGAACAAGTAACTGAGACAATATGGGTTTGCGTGCGAACCGTACGAATAATCAAATCAGCCATGACAAAATAGAAAATAGTGAGAAAATACCTTTTCTAATCCAAATAGAAAGGAATGTATCAAAAATTCCGAATGTGTGATGAATGATTTGACAATTTTACGATGATGCGTTAATAAGTTCCATATCAAAGGGAAACAAGTTCCTAGGCTTAGGGAAATTCCTAACACTAATATCCGAAATATTGACTATCGGGGTAGCAGGGAATCTTTGCAAAGAGAAATTCATAAACCCATTGTGTGAAAGCTATTTTTCGGGTTTTATCGGTCGTGGTCTGCCTAACGTATCGTTCGCCACTGCGGTAAACAGCGATGTGATAACGGTTGCAGTTGTTTTTCCCGTTGTTCCAAACGCAGTAACCCATTATACCCATTATTAACACGAAGTGTACTGATATTGCACAACTCGTACTTGTGACAGTATATTGATTGAAATCGAGTAGAGATCGGTAGAATGAAGTGCAAAAGACACTTGTTCGTCTCGGGACCCCCGACACATAATAAACGAATACTACGTGCTTGCTGGTTAGATTTTCATAATAATATCAACAGTATTTGTCTATCGCGCACTATAGACTGAGCGTCCGTCCGACGAGAGAAGAGGAGTCTGCCTTCAGCTGACGTATGCGTGAGATAAAGTGAAGCCAGACGGATTGGTGCTGTAAGGCGTTATAGGTAACGAAGCGGTTCACCCTACCATAAGAAGTTAACACTTCAAAAACTCCCAAATAGAATGTACAGATGAGTATGCGAAAGCTAATATGATCTTGAAATTCAAGAGTAGAAACTACTCACAAACGGAAAGATTGGTCAGGAAAAATACTGGTGGGTATTTGCTCAACAGCATATTCATCAAAGGATAAAATATACTTCGCTGAAATATCATTAGTTTTTCAGAGTTGAAAAGTGTAGTCAGTGTCGGCAGTAAAATCATATGTACGATTTTACTGCCGAAGTCACGATTAAAGAGATTAAAATGCAGGCTGGTATGTTGTGATTGAATGGAACCTGGTTTACCAAACATTTCGCCTGCTACTGCGCCAGTCACCGTCAGTGAACTCATACCACTGATAATGTATACCGCAATAGCAGACGAAAGTTACTCCTGATGATGTACCTATGCTGCAGTAGCAGATGAAACGTTTGGTACTGCAGCATACATCATGAGTTTGATGAGTAGGAAAAAACAAAACAGTAGAAATTATTGCGATGGTTAAGTTCAAAGTAACAGTTATTGAAAATCGGATATCTACGTGAAAATTATAAATACCTCACTCGCAAAAATATTCCATTGATATGAATTCGAAATCATGCAAGAGTTGTGTATTGTATTAACTCACTTAATACGCCAGCCCATTCCGATGAATAAATTGTACGTACTTTATTATGGAAACTAGTAATGAACCTTCTTCAATGTATTGTTCTTCCCGTTATTGAAATGCTAGAACACTTTCATAGAGCCAAGTTTATTGAAAAAAAAATCATAATGATTGTCATTACCTCTACATATGTTGCACCATTCGAGAAAGCACCATAAAAAGAAGAACATGTTGTGGAATTGGCCGCGGTGGTAGTGCGCCCGACTTACGATCGGAAGACCGTGGCTTCGATTCCCGCCCCGACCAGATATTTTTCTCGAGAGAATTTATCTGGTTGAAGCTGGAATGATTCTGTAACCGTGTTAGGAATCACACGTTAAAAGGTAAGACCTCGTCCCTAGCTCGCACAAGTTTCTCAACTTCTGAGAGTTGTCGTTCGTATGGGGGCGACAGCTGATTAACGGAAAAACAGATTTTAAACAGATTTCAATTCTTGCAAATATTACCAACGATTCTAATGATTCCCTTCAGTTAAGATATTCAGCTAGAAATACTTAATCCATTAACAGACATTTTCAAGACTCTTGGGTATTAACTTATTTCAAGGAGTGTATTCATTCTACAATGCAAGCTTCCTCATACTTATCATCCTCATTAGCGGAAAATTCTCCGAAATGAAGTACGTTTACATGAAAGATAACAAAGGATGAATTAAAAATGGAATTATATTCTCGTCTGCGGGTTCCACAAAAGATTACATATATTTCCGTGGCTTGGGAAAAAGGTGATTTCTATCTGATTCATGTATACCCACGATTATTATATCCGTATTATATACTTCGAAGCGATAACCAGTATAATTCACACATGTTTTAATCAAGAACTCACCGCTTTTAGTAATTCACACACAATGACATAGCGAAATAAGTTATTCGCAAGAAGTCTACTACACTTGGTAATCGTGTACCGATTAGACTTTTATTAATTTGATAATTGTTGATCCACAGTTGACCTTCATCTTACATATACATATGAGTGCCTTAATAATGCATGTCCATGAATTTCAATTACTTTTAATAAATAAGTATTCATGCCATGACGAGTTGCATTTGAATAATGTTTCTTGAACCTTTATGTACAGCAAATTGAACGCTTTTGAAGGGAAACTCCTGTTTTTGAACTCGATAGATGAAAACTGATAGCTGTCTTTGAGGGTCAAATTTTATGACAAACTCAATGGTGAAAACCGCTTATCGATATCTATCATCGTTTTTAACTACTATTGAACAATTTCTTTCTGTTTTATCGCCTCGTCGTCCGAAGCCTACTTGATTAAAGTGTGCGTTTCAAAGTCTACATGAAAAAACCTAAAAGCTATGTATTTGAAAGCTGACCCTAGTAATTACATCACAAATATAGCACATCAAGTGTGCTACATTTTTGAAATGATAATTTTAAGCTCCATTGAAATATGTAGGAATATACAAGGTGTTCCATTAAATAAATAGTCTTCCATCAATAACTAAGGATGTTTAACAAACAAGATGATTCGCAGAGACCACCACAAGCATGAAGGTCATTGCTGTCATGCAAGATACCTGAAAATAACGGAGGTACCTAGTTCGGCAGACCGGACACCTGCAACAATACATCTACCTCTCTATATCTGTCCAACAATATAAATGTTGGCCCCAAACAGCAAAGTGACCAGTACAAACTTAGAGCTGAACACAGCAAGCATAGAGCTAGTGACGAAACTTGGAGGCAAGGGAGATTGCGACCTCGTGAGCCGAAACGCTGAAGAGATGAAAACAATGAAAACTCCAGAACAGCATTGTCATATTATATAATGAAATTAATTAATTTCGGTGTATTTGGGCCCTTATCTTTGAATTTTGTTAATGAAATTTGCAGAAGGACAACTGGAGAAACTGGAGCGAAAAGATTTACCACCTTTCTGATCCAAAAAAATATGTTCAGCTATACATCGTGGTAATTCAGTTCCTGTTTTGGGTACCATTCCATCATGACATTCACTGGTTGAAATTTTTCTTGCATGCCGTTGTTTTCAAATCATATTCATACCCTAGTCATAATGTGAGATGTATTCCTCATACAAGTTCTGGAATTATCTTCTTGTACAAAATTCCAAACGTTTGCCATGTCTGATTCAGTTTAGGGCAGTTTAGCTTCGAATTCATTATCCCACCAATCCAATCAATGGCTGAATCATTGTATTCCTGATCACAACATTAGATCAGTGATACATTCTTTAGTCAGGACTCTTTGGTTTGATGGGTTGAGAAATATTGAAAACACCTGTTTCATGAACAGTGCAATCCAATGTTTATCAAACACGAGGTGGTTGCTGAAATATCCAAGAAAGGATACATACGTGGATGATAACAATACTAGTATTATTAATATGAAAGGTGCTTTGATCAAAGCGTTCGCAGAAGTTGTCAAGGAATTGTGATCAGAAGATTCATAAGATTCATCTCCCTAATTTACAAGTCAGATTCAAAGATTTGCCTCTCGATTCATGGGTTCTGCTCATCAAGACGTCCAGGAATTTCTTCGATATCTTTTATAAGATATACATGAAGACCTTAATAGAATAACTGAGTTTGCCATAACGCTTGGATTTCTTCACAAGAGAGGAAACTCTTGATGAAGATGAAAAACCAACGTGTTCGAGGTGCAAGGAAAGAAGAAAATGTACAAAGTCCTTATCAATCCATAAGTTTTCCCGTATTTTAGTAACCTATTGCCATACCTATAAGCCGGCACGATATTAATGTCGAAATGCCTAAAAATAACTAGACCACGTGGTAAGAATGAAATTGTTCAAGTAAACTTGGATCTTAATATTCATCACAACGAATGCAACGAATATCATATTATTGTAAAATAGAATTCTAAACTGTACTAATCTATATAAAAATGAAGATAACAGGTACTCAGTTGAGAGCTCCACTCTCTCCACTCTATCAAGCTTTTGAAAATGTTAATTGTCTACATTATGAAAAGTTTATGGTCAAATACAAAAATAAAATATAATTTCTGAAAATTTACTGGTGAAATGAGTCAATGACGAAACTAATGAAATGATAAAAATATAGTACATTTCAATTGTTGATGAAATTCATTGAGATATTTTGAACATTCGCAATACATGCTAATCAAGATTGTTGTTTACGAGAAATTGCCCACGAAATGGGGATTTCTGTAAAATCCACCAGAACTATTTCGAAAAAGNTGTTGTCACTGATGATGGTGGTTATTTCAAATAAAACGCTATAAAAATATCAAATGTGATATGCCCTTAGATTGTGAATTTATCGCTTCATCAATAGGTATCTGTAATAAAAAATAGAGATCCGTATTTTAAAAAAAGTTGATGGTGGCCATGTTGACACGAGACATTTTATCGAATATTTATCATTACACCGTCATAGAATATCTCGAATACAATAACATTTTTCTTTTCATTCTTCTGATATTCTCCGAAATTACAATTCCATACAAAAATAAACGAAAACAGCATTTTTGGTTCTCCCCGTAAATTTCCTCCGACCATGATAAAAGAAACGGCGTGTATAAAATAAACATTTTTGCGAAATTTGAATCTCATGACAGCGTTTTAGGCTGCTGTTTTAGGAAGTAAACTCAACTTGCCGTATTAAGCACAAACTTGAAAAAAAATACCATTCGGCCAAACGG